>CM064511.1:13245597-13315940 GCA_032716605.1 Paralithodes platypus | reverse complement strand
GCGCCATCGTACTGAAGGCGATTAAAGGGGGGTCCCGGCTTTTTGTTTATCTTTCTCTCGTTTTCTCTCTTGCCCTGGCTTGTATCCATTCGGCCTCATTCAGCCAACTTTTTTAAGACTTTTACCCCCACCCAGGTGTCGATTTCTCCCGGGCGAGCAATAGCGACCCAGCATTGTATGGAGATATCCGGCTGTCGCCGGATAATTTTTTTCTATCGAAAAATGTACACATTTAACTTGCTGTCAAACAAAAAAAACTATATATATGCTGGGTCGTTACCGCTCGCCAGGAAAATATTGACACCTGGATGGGGGTACACGTCTTAAAACAGTAGGCTGAATGGGGCCCAATGGGTACAAGCCAAAGAGAGAGGGAGAGAAATATACCACAAAACGAGGTGGGCTCCCTTAATGACCATACTCTTAACCCCTTCTGTTCTGGTGACGTACTTTTGTATTTGATTTCAGCTACAATTAGACGATGTTATTAAGGATATAAGGTAACTTACAGAATTAATTGAGATAGTCTGCCAGTCTTATCATTGGAAGACGTCTTTCCTAAGCCGAATAAGGTCGTATAATGGTTGTCAGAATATAATGAAAAGGAGGTCATCGTTACTGAATGGTTTAAGCTTAAGGGAGGCCACCTCGCTTTGATCTCGTTCTCTCCCTCTCACTTTGGCTTGTATCCATTCGGCCCCATTCAGCCTACTATTTTAAGACGTTTACCCACATCCAGGTGTCAATATATTCCTGGCGAGCAGTAGCGAACCAGCATATATATATTTTTGTTTTGATATCAAGCTAAATTTTTTACATTTTTCGATAGAAAAATATCTCCGGGGAAGCAGGATTTCTCCATACAATGCTGGCTCGATATCGCTCACCAGGAAGAAATCGACACCTGGATGAGGAAAAAACGTCTTAAAACAGTTGGCTGAATGGAAGAGAAAAAAAAGAAGAGAAAGATAAACAAAAAAAATTATGACCCCCTTAATATAATGAATCCTTCCCCATCCATGACCGAGATAGGTAATAATAATAATAATAATAATAATAATAATAATAATAATAATAATAATAATAATAATATTTATTCGGTTAGCATTTTACAATGTTGGTACTACATAATATGTTACAAATATGACATGTACCAACCTTGTATAATTCCAACTAAGGATAGCCCAATAAGGCCGTTAGGCGCATTTCCATTGGGGTCCTTGTAGACACAAACAGCAATCCTTATAACACTGGGTGATTATCAAGTTACTATATATTCAAGGCATCGTATAACACTGGGTGATTATCAAGTTACTATATATTCAAGGCATGGTTTAACACTGGGTGATAATCAAGTTACTATATATTCAAGGCATGGTATAACACTGGGTGATTATCAAGTTACTATATGTTCAAGGCATGGTATAACACTGGGTGATTATCAAGTTACTATATATTCAAGGCATGGTATAACACTGGGTGATTATCAAGTTACTATATATTCAGGGCATGGTATAACACTGGGTGATTATCAAGTTACTATATATTAAAGGCATGGTATAACACTGGGTGATTATCAAGTTACTATATATTCAAGGCATGGTATAACACTGGGTGATTATCAAGTTGCTATATATTCAAGGCATGGTATAACACTGGGTGGTTATCAAGTTACTATATATTCAAGGCATGGTATAACACTGAGTGATTATCAAGTTACTATATATTCAAGGCATGGTATAACACTGGGTGATTATCAAGTTACTATATATTCAAAGGCATAGTATAACACTGGGTGATTATCAAGTTACTATATATTCAAGGCATGGTATAACACTGGGTGATTATCAAGTTACTATATATTCAAGGCATGGTATAACACTGGGTGGTTATCAAGTTACTATATGTTCAAGGCATGGTATAACACTGAGTGATTATCAAGTTACTATATATTCAAGGCATGGTATAACACTGGGTGATTATCAAGTTACGGCATGGATCATCTATATATTCAAGGCATGGTATAACACTGGGTGATTATCAAGTTACTATATATTCAAGGCATGGTATAACACTGGGTGGTTATCAATTTACTATATATTCAAGGCATGGTTTAACACTGGGTGATTATCAAGTTACTATATATTCAAGGCATGGTATAACACTGGGTGATTATCAAGTTACTATATATTCAAGGCATGGTTTAACACTGGGTGATAATCAAGTTACTATATATTCAAGGCATGGTATAACACTGGGTGATTATCAGGTTACTATATATTCAAGGCATGGTATAACACTGGGTGATTATCAAGTTACTATAATATTCAAGGCATGGCATTAACAAAGTCTTTCTCCTCTACTTAAGGGGGGATGGTTCACTTGTTGGGCGATTTTTGCATGTATTCATTATTTGTCTAGTTTCTTCCCTAGACCTCCATCAACTTTAAAAAAAAATACATCCATTAGATCCCCCTTGTAGATTAATTTGTAAATTTTTCGGTAGACAAATTACCCGGCCGAAGGCCAGTTCTTCCAACATTACAGGCTCACTTCCGTTCGCCAGGGAAACATCGACACCTAAATAACACGAAAGGTCTAAATATTGACGAAGAAATTGGGCGAAAGGTCTTAAAATTGACTAACTAATGGGGCGAACATCTTAACATCTGAAAACTAACGGGGCTAAACATGAGGGAGAAAGTGGTCCAGAAAACCGGCCCAGGGGAAGGCTATATTTATTGGCCTATTATTTTACTTTATTATTATTTTAGCTTCCTCCCTAAACCTTCATCAAGCTTAAAATAAACTACCCGAAATCCCCATTTGAGAACAATTTGCAATTTTTTCGGTATCCTCCTAAATTACAGGTTCGCTATCGCTCGCCAGGAAAAAAAACGATAGCTGAATGGCACGAAATGTGTTGATATTAACAAATTATTGGGGCGAACGTCATAAAATCTGAAAAGTAATAGGAATAACATGAGGGAGAAAAGGGTCCAGTAATATAAATACCTCCCCTAGAATACCATCGTTAGTGAGTGTGGCACAAGTTTTGTCTAACATTTTCATTTCGTTCTAGCAGTTACATCTCCTTTAATTCTTTGAGCTACCACAGATCTTTCCTAAGCTGAATAAACATGTTAAATAGTGTCCGGAATAAGAAGAAAAGGACATCAACGGTACTGTATAGGAGTTAAAGGACATCAACGGTACTGTATAGGAGTTAAAGGACATCAACGGTACTGTATAGGAGTTAAAGGACATCAACGGTACTGTATAGGAGTTAAAGGACATCAACGTTACTGTATAGGAGTTAAAGGACATCAACGGTACTCTATAGGAGTTAAAGGACATCAACGGTACTGTATAGGAGTTAAAGGACATCAACGGTACTGTATAGGAGTTAAAGGACATCAACGGTACTGTATAGGAATTAAAGGACATCAACGGTACTGTATAGGAGTTAAAGGACATCAACGGTACTGTATAGGAGTTAAAGGACATCAACGGTACTGTATAGGAGTTAAAGGACATCAACGGTACTGTATAGGAGTTAAAGGACATCAACGGTACTGTATAGGAGTTAAAGGACATCAACGGTACTGTATAGGAGTTAAAGGACATCAACGGTACTGTATAGGAGTTAAAGGACATCAACGGTACTGTATAGGAGTTAAAGGACATCAACGGTACTGTATAGGAGTTAAAGGACATCAACGGTACTGTATAGGAGTTAAAGGACATCAACGGTACTGTATAGGAGTTAAAGGTATCTCGTCATTAATAAAAAAAACTCATCTAATCAAACCAAAAAATGTATAGTATCTTAAATTATCAAAGGGAAATCTCTATGAATACATCCAACTTGACGTAATTTACACTGTGCATACCTTTGGCTTATGACAGTTTTAGGACAGTTCATAATTAGTGGGAATTGTGTTGTCCTTGTCAAATGTTCAAGTAGAGAATTTGTAGGTGAATCCGTCATGCAATATAATTATAAAGCCGGTATCACACGAGAGCTTGTATAGTCAACATTCGATAATCAATATTTTTCTAGCAACATTTCTGATTTATTTTGCTCTGGTATCGGAAACTAGACCGAAGATAGATGAATTTAGGTGACTGAAATATTATACATGTTGCCCTCATAAGCTGCCAGACCAGTGTTGAGGGAAAAAGCGCTCGTGTGATACCGGCTTTAGTATATTGTGTCATACAGTATAAAATAAGCAAAGGTACAAACAAGGTTAATAAAATCAATGTGGGTATAATAACAGTGATTTGTCTGTGATTATGTAAGTTACCTGTCTGTCCTTATGCTAGATGGGTGAGTTGGTACCAATATAAAAGACACATTATTATTGACATTTATATTTAAGTTACCTGTCTGTCCTTATGCTAGACGGGTTAGTCGGTACCAATATAAAAGACACATTATTATTGACATTTATATTTAAGTTACCTGTCTGTCCTTAGGTACCAATATAAAAGACACATTATTATTGACATTTATATTTAAGTTACCTGTCTGTCCTTATGCTAGATGGGTTAGTCGGTACCAATATAACAGACACATTATTATTGACATTTCAGTCACTGTAGCCATACTTTCTTTAACTCCTTGCGACATATATGACGCGAGCGTATCATATGAATAAGTCCACCAAAAACTCATATGACGCGATCGCGTCATATGGACTTATCTCTATACCTCTCCAATAAGTTTATGACGCGATTTTGCGTCATATGAGCTCAGTAAGTCCGATAAGTTACCATACGATAAAACCATTGGTGGCAACCTCAGCCTCCTGCGATAATTCTAACAGCCGCAGTGTTGTTATGAGTGTAGTGCGAGGCAGTGGCAATGATCCTGGGGCTCCCGCATCCTCGGACTTACTGGAACATAATATGTCTGAGGAAGTTAATTTAAGGGGAGATGGTTAACTTTTTGGGCGAATTTTGTATGTATTCATTATTTTTCAAGTTTCCTCCCTAGACCTCCATCAAATTATAAAAAAAAACATCCATTAGATCCCTCTTCTAGATTAATTTGTGTCGACTAACTAATGGGGCAAACATCTTAACATCTGAAAACTAATGGGGCTAAACATGAGAGAGAAAGTGGTCCAGAAAACCGGGCAATCCTTGTGCTTGTTTCTTTGGTCTATTTATTATATATTATTACGATTTTGTATTATTATTTTTTCGAAATACCTCGCTAGACCTCCATCAAGCTTTAAAAAACCACCCCCTTTCAAGATAAATGTTTACATTTTTCGGTAGAAAAATGTTCCGGCCTAAAATTACAGGCTCGCTGTCGCTCGCCAGGAACAAATCGACATCCTAATGACACGAAAAGTCTTAATATTGACAAAGAAATGGGGCAACAAATCTCAAAATCACCAAACTAATGGAACAAACGTCTTAGAATATCAAAACTAATGGGTCTAAACATGTGGGAGAAGGGGGTCCAGAAAAAGCGACTACCTCTCCCTCAAACCTCTAATTTTGCAGTGTACACATATTTGTTTTGAAAGACCGAACCCTGAAATAACCCTTTTCATAGCGTCTTTATGTTCATAATTCCAAACCGTGTACCCAAATTACCCCTCTTCACATTCTGTTGAAGGGATTCCACCTCGCTCTTTTTTTTCTCTTTCTCTCCCTCTCCCTTTGGTTTGTATCCATTCGCCCCCATTTAGCCTACTGTTTTAAGATGTTTACCCCCATGCAAGTGTCAATATTTTCCTGGCGAGCGGTAGCGAGCCAGCATATTCATATATTTTTGTTTTGACAGCAAGCTAAATTTGTAAATTTTTCGATAGAAAAATGTCTCCAGCACAGCCAGATTTCTCAATACAATGATGGCTCGCTTTCGCTCGCCAGGAAGAAATCGACACCTGGATGGAGATAAACGTCTTAAAACAGTTGGCTGAAGGGTACCCAATGGATACAAGCCAGGGAAAGAGAGAAAAGGAGAGAAAGATAAAATAAGCTGGTGACCCCCCTTTAACCCATAATTTCAAGCAGGATAACGGAACGTGGGCTGTAGGACCAAACCCCGGAAATGGATCTTGTCATACCTCCTTAACACCCCCCTCCCCCCCCCCCCCCCCATCTCTCTCTCTCTCTAACTTTCACTCTCTCTCTCTCTCTCTCTGAACTGTAGTAGTTACTTCAATATCGATCAATCTCATTACTCGCGGGAAACGGTTGCAAAATTATTGGTAAATCTTTTAACCCTGGACAGGTAACGCTCAAAAGCGTAATTTTCATGGTATGGTCGTTGTGAATATGCACGTCCACTTTGACCTCAAATATCTCCCAAACCAAAAGACTTAAAAACTTAATTAAATTTGCTAAAAATAATATAAGGGTCCCTTAAAATTGTGTTAGTAAATGACAGATATTGAAAGGTAATTAGTATTTTTAAATAATTTAATAAAAAAGTAAGCAGAGGTTTTAAGTTAGTCTTACTTAAAAAATTAAAAGAAATACTAAATTTGTCCTGACGGTGCTGGGACTCTGAGGTTGTGGATAGCAATGGTGGGGATGATTGGTGTATGAAGGACGACCCTGTAGTCCCCATACGTTGAGAGAAGTACGAAGTTGCAAAAAGATTTCTAAAAAGTTTGCCCCGTTTTATTTTTTTATTTTTTTTATACCTAAATATACTTGAAATCAAACCAAAATCAACATAATGCTTCCTACATGCTCCTATTGTAATACCAAAATGCATTGATCGAGATTTGAGTACCATAGATACTACAATAAAATATTATATGGATGTAACTGAAATCATGTCATGACAAATTCCTGACCCAAAGTATGGCAACATCAGACCCACAGTATTACAACATCAGACACACTAACCTGTATGCGCTTGTTCACTCACCATCTGGCTAAGATGCCTATCACTCCCAGATAAATATCTCAAGTCACAATATTACTTATTGTACACTTTTCTATATTAGTAAATGTCACTTATTAGGTACATATGTTGCAGATTTGCAATGGATATATCCTGTTTGAGCATGTTCTCATGTTGCTGGGCGAGCAGCACCTCCACACCCGACTGAGGCCCACAGCACACTGACTGCCTGCAGGCCGATAACTGAGACAATGGCCATGTGGGCTGAGAAGACTAAAAAAAACATGTTTTGCGCACCACGCCCGTGCAAATAGGCAACGGCGTTTCCTGTCCAGGGTTTTAACTCGCACGAATCTAAGATTTTTTTCTTCAATCGAGTTGTCAACTTGTGGAATGGGCTTCCCCGAGACGTTATAGACTGCAGCACCGTTGATTCTTTTAAACTTCGCCTAGACAAATATCTTGCCTCAAACCCACGACAGACTACGTTTGTAAATGAATAACTATATTTATCCCCCTCAGGTTCATCAAGGATTATTGCGTATATAAATTAATTTACTCTCTATTTCCCAGAAACAAGAAAGATCACTTATAACTGTGTTATGTTACTAACCAAACTATCCCCTAGTAACAGCTCCTAATCCTGCCACGGACACTAGTTCCAGGGCAGTAGTTCCCTTTCCAATTTTCCCTTACCCTCTCTAAACCACTGTTTGGACAAATGATCAGTGTTTTGGAGGACAAGCAGCCTAGAGGGGTTGCAATACCTGTTGTTGCTTGATTTCCCTTGTGCTCCTTTGTACTCTCTCTCTCTCTCTCTGCCAACGATGTACAGTATATACAGCATGCGTCGGGCAGGTTGAATGCAGCATGTACCAACGACGCATATATTATATATATATTTTTGTTTTTTCTATATTCCAACTACTCCCTCTCGGGCATAGGCTGAGAGCCTCACATCCAACCGCTCAACACGGTGAAGCCCGTGAGGTCTTGTTCCAGTCTAGGGAGTGAGACACGTGAAGCACTAGATTTCAACTCACAGCTCGAAGCAGCCCCATCTCTGATGCTGCTCTGCCTTCGTGCTTCACTGTCTCACCACCTAGTCTCGGACCCTCACTCTCAGAACGCCACCTATTGATCAATGAACTCACTAGGCATTGGCCTCCTGTAGCATATTTTGAATATGGGAATATTCATACAATGCTATTTAATCAGGGAACAATG
This sequence comes from Paralithodes platypus, assembly GCA_032716605.1. Taxonomy (NCBI): domain Eukaryota; kingdom Metazoa; phylum Arthropoda; class Malacostraca; order Decapoda; family Lithodidae; genus Paralithodes; species Paralithodes platypus. The sequence goes on along the minus strand of CM064511.1, from coordinate 13,307,836 downwards.
AGGGTATTTTTTTGGCATTTCGGTGGGCTTTATGGTAATGCACTGATACTAGGTACAGCACAAATTCCATCCCAATAATATCTTCCCATTAATATATCGTGATTCGAACCCGGGACCATTGGATTACCAGGCCAGTGGCAAGACCACTCCACCACACCTCCCATGTGCGGAACCTTAAACATTCGTAGAATATTAGTAAATGTGATTTCGTCAAACCGATTTAGCAGCATATGGGCAGAGCTGTGGCTGACCAGTACCCAATGTATGAGGCCCTTCTGAGTTGCAATACCCGCTCCACAGCTTAGTTTGAGCCCGATGTGTGAGACTCCCTGTTCCGCCAACTTAATGTGTGAAAGAGATGCAATAATGTATGGTGTAAATACATGGTTGTAAATGTATATTAGGGATAGGGGGATAATATAATTATACAAAAAAACAGTTACAAAAAAAAACTTAGTTAGAACAAACAATTGTCACCCTACTTACTCATTATAACATCATGTAATTTTTTTTTAGCTGTTTGGGCTCTCGTTTTAAGAGGGCCACCCCCAGCTATGGGGCATGTGCCTGAGTTATAGATAGATAGATAGACATAATGTAGTGTAAGACTGCAAATGTAATCATTGGGCTCAAAAGCAAAGAATAGGATGCATAAAAACTTGATTACTAAAGGTGCGGTCACACTATGAACACTTAAGGTAATTACCGCGGCGACTCAAGGAGTGCCGATTGTCTTTGCCGATCATCCGTAACTTGACCAAGAGTAAATGTCTGCCTGAGGCAGGCTGGACGGCATCACGGATCACGGCATGATGGATGGGGCTACACGGAGACCTAGCATAGCAGACCGCCGGCGTCATGCGGCGCAACGAGGCAACAGGACGGCAAAAGGAAGGCAACTTGACGGCCTTCGTGTTACGCAGGTCCCCTACTCGCGCTGGCGCGCGAGCCCCGCCACGTGGCGCGTGTCGGGGGCCAACACTTTGGCGACGTATGGCGCCACACGGCGCTGACCGGTCGGCTACTGGTCCCCCTCACGCGCATACCGGTGGGCGCGTGACGGCGCTTGCCTCACGACCGCGGCTAGCTCGGCGACCACTTTTCCATGCCTCTTGCATGTTCAAAGCAAATCGAAACCAGCCACGACCATCCTGGCCACCCATCGTACCGTACTGTACCGTGGGGATGCCCGGGGACCACCCACGACGTGCGGTGACTTAGATGAAGACCTGCTTAAGACCTCTAAGTCGCCGCGGTAATTCCCTTAAGTCTTCATAGTGTGACTGCCGCTTTACTCCAAACTAATATATTATGAGTCTGTAAAGAAAGTCTATGGTGTTCGAGCGCCAAGTTCAGGGCACTAAAATACATGCTTAGAGAGCCAAAAATCCACAAAAATAGGCACTGTGGCTATTATGTTGACTGTTTACCTTACTTGCTATATATTTTGAATGCACTGAGCCAAACAAAAATAATAATAAAAGAAAATATAGTCCGGCACTGGCTGCGTCGGAGGAGGAGGATTCATTTTGGCAGAGCCGGGGATTAGACCTTTAATTTCAACAAGTGTACCCGTATTTGTGTTGCAGAAACTAACCGTGAAACTTGTGTATAGGTTGTGTCTGGCAGCGGGTACGGATGGGACCGGTTCCGTGTGGTGGTGGTAGGGGCAGGTAACCACAGCGGGGGAGCCCTACAGGCACTACAACACCTGGACTACGAGGACCACAACCAAAGGAGAGGGTTTACATTCAAGGTCATGGTCTCCGATAAGGTGGGTTTCGTAGTATGCTAACAATATTGATCTTAGGTTTTTCTTTTATTAAGCTAGAGCTATACCAGACTATTGCCCCAGACAAGGCGTAACCATTTTGTACTAACTCCTATTTACTGCTAGGTGAACAGAGGCATTATTATGGCATACTTAGCCTATCGTTGGTTTGTCATTCTTGCTTATCACCTCGTATGTTTTACAATGTCATTTTTAATCTACGTCATTACATCATAAATAGTAATGTTGATTATAATTATTATAACTATTCACTATTCCGTGGGTGTGTTCATATCTACATGCCTTTCTATACGATAACTCCATTTCCATTATGACTTGGCTAGCAATAGACAATTATAGTTAGTTTAGGATACAGACGATTATAGTTGGTTTAGAATGGCCTTTTTGGTGTTAAAGTGGTAAAACCTCAAATAACTCTGACCCCTTTTTTTTTTCTATGTTGATTTAATCGTCTAATAATACCCAGAATGAAATGAAGAAAGTGGTCACTATACTGAAGGGATTAAAAGTGTTCCCCTTCTTCCCTTTTACCAGGGCGATGGATCCTGGGGCGAGGAGCTAGATAAGAGCCACACAGACACAGCCTGGGTTCGAGTCTCACTCAGGGATGACAACGACAACGACCCCCACTTCCTGACAAGCCTGATCAACCTCACCCTGTCTGAGGATGCTGCCCCAGGACATTCCCTCTCTGCCTTCCCTGCCACAGACGTCGACCAGGTTAGACAACAGACAAGTCGATACAGAAACACTCCAAAACGGCTACAACCATCCTGTCTCCTAACCACCCTTACTCAACTTAACCTAACTAAGCCTACCAGTATCCAGACTTACCTAATCTTACTTTACCTAGTCCAAATTAACATATCTTATCCTAATCAATCCTAGCCAAACGTTACGTAGGCTCTTTAGGATTGCGATCATTTGGGTTGTGGCTGTTTATGAGTGTGGCTGATTTGACCTGCTTCCGGTTAGACCTCAGGGACAGCAACAATAACACAAGGAGGGATTGTTATGCCTGTGTTTAACCTCTCCGTTCATACTACAATATCTCTACATATCACCCCTAAGGGACAAGCGGGTGCAGCATATCGGAATAACATGCCATTTATGAGGCTAGTTAAGTACACTAATATTGTGTTTTAGTTTTTTTTTTTTTTTTTTTTTTTTGTATTACATTTCCTGAATTGCGCAACTATTCTTTACATTCATAAAAGACACAAATTTAAATATTTACCCTTTTTATTCCCGAATTATTTGTGTTTGTGTGTCAATGGGCCTGTTCACAATTGCATAACTAAGGCAGCCTTCACACGAACGTTTGTTCCAGCAAGTTAAATCAGTGAGCATGGCCAAAATCAACGGGTATGAATGGGACAATTCACATGAATGTGTCGTGGGAAGTTTTAAGCCGCGTCCCAGCCTACTAGTGAAGCAGATAAGTGAAACAATCGTTCAAATGGTGATGCAAGCATGACATTTGGTACAGGTATTCTTCAAAGCTCACTTTCAAAGCACATACCGCTGGCCACGCAAAAATTCAATATGGCGACCATTTTTCAAGATGGCCGACACATCTGACTGAGCCCTACTGTTATGGGTCAGTTAATTGAAAGAAAGAAGACATGAATACTGTCCAATCCATTTTTTTTTGGCTCTAACGTGGTAAGTGAAGGTAATTTTGTCCAAAGCAGTTGCATATTAGACTTTAACTAAGATGGCGTCCAAGATGGCCGCCATTAACCCGAGGAGGCCGGATTTTTTTGGCGATTTTCGGGAGTGTTTATGGCTTAATAGCTAATCAAAGAATAAAGATAGAGAAATGAGTCATAAACCACGTGAGAGAGGACACTTTCAGCTTTTGTCTCGTAAAAAAATTCAGCTCCATAGGCCCAGTAGTTACTGAGATATTGCTTGTTTTCGTGAGGTAATTTTTCCGTGATTTTCCGTGTTTACGCACCTTTGCCATAGTGAAATTTCCTTAAACCCATTGTGTTGACATCACGGTAGTTTCGGTGATATTGGAACTCGGTTAAAATTACCGCAAAAGTACCGTGACGTCATACAAGTAAATAGCAGCCATCAGCAGGCTATTTAAAGGCTATTTAAAGCCATGCTACTTGAGTAGTGTATCGTCCTTCTGGGGTTAAAGACAAATTTTGTGACATCTTGGCTATTAGTAGAGCTAGACAAATGATTTTTTCATCTAATCCTACATTTTTGATGTCAGAAAATTAGAAAGACTTGTCACATTATTAACTCATCAGGGTCATAAGTAACTAGACAAAGTAAAGGAAGATTATATCGTAGGAAATGGCCTAATTCACACCATTTATACATACATTGGTGGGGAGATTGTAGGCACCAATCGATCAGGGCTAGACCCAGGTGAGGTTATAGGCATGTGATAAAGAGTCGCTGGAACTCCTGTTTCATTTGCTTGGCCTCTCTTACTGATTTTCTTTGTGCCTCATTTACACTGAGAGCAATCCAGCTAGCTCTCACAAACACCTCCTCCTCCTATCCACTTCACTACACTAAACATGCACACCACACTTCATTCCTCCTCACCAAAATTTAAAAAAAACTAAAATGATGAATTGTAGCCCAGCCTCGGAGTCCCCAGGGGCGGGGGGACCATAAATGCCCCCACACCCAACCGACCATCCCCATCCCCTGACGACCCCACACAATTACCTGGACCTCGGCCTGTTACTCTTTCTATTAATTTCTGCAACATTCGCGGACTTTCCTCTAACTTTCACTCTGTTGAGCACCATCTCTCCTCCTACAAACCTGATCTTCTCTTCCTCACCGAAACTCAGGTGTCTGTAGCAACATCCAGCAGCCCCTTCTCTGTATCCTCCTACTTTCTCTATCCTAGTTTCAAAGCCAAAGGCAGATGTTGTGCATATGTGCACAACAAACTCACTTGCTCTCGTGTTCCCGATTTCGACTCCTCTGAATTCTCAACTTTATGGCTCAAACTTTCCTGTCATTCTCTTACTAAATATTTATGTGCTGTCTATCTTTCCCCTAACTCTACCAACTTTCCCAAATTCTTTGACTATCTAAACTCTACAGTGGAACACATTCTATCCATTTCTCCTTTCTCAGAAATCTCCATCTTAGGAGATTTCAACGTTCACCACCGCCAATGGCTCTCCTCTCACACTACTGATCCACCTGGTGAACAAGACTACGTCTTTTCTATCATAAATGACCTAGAGCAGTTAGTTCAGCAACCCACCCGTATCCCGGATCGCATCGGAGATCGGCCCAACATTCTTGACTTGTTTCTAACTTCTAACCCTTCTTCTTATACTGTCGATCTTTTCTCTCCTCTGGGCTCCTCCGACCATAAACTTATCTCTGTCACCTGTCCTATCTCTCCAGTACGGCCACCCGATCCTCCTAGCCGGTGGCGCTTGTGGCACTTTGGCGCTGCCGACTGGGAGGCTGTCCGGCAGTACTTCTTTGATTTCCCATGGAATGATTTCTGCTTCCGTGGCCGGGGACCCTCGGAGAGTGCTGAACGCATTACCGAGGTAATCCTATCGGGCATGGAAGCATACATTCCATTCTCCTTCTCTCAGACTAATGCTAAAAAATCTTGGTTTACTCACGCCTGTTCTACTGCTGTCCGCAATAAGGAGGAAGCATTCAAACGGTACCGACGCCTTAAAACTCAAGACTCTCATTCTTCCTATGTTTCTGCCCGGAATCAAGCCAAATCTGTTCTTCGACTTGCCAAACACTCTTTCATCAATAATAAATGCACTGAACTATCTAACTCTAGCTCTTCCCAAGCTTTCTGGCATCTAGCCAAAAACCTCTCCAACAATTCCTCTTCCTCGTCTTTCTCTCCCCTTTCCCACTCTAATGGCACAACCATCACTTCTTCCTCTGACAAAGCTAAATTCTACGCTCAAACTTTTGCTAGAAACTCCACCTTGGATGATTCCGGTACTATTCCTCCCTCTCTGCCCTCCTCTCTCTTACTTATGCCTAATATCCTAATCTCTTCTAAGGATGTACTTTCTACCCTCTCTGGGCTTAACACTAATAAGGCGTACGGTCCGGACGGTGTTCCTCCTGTTGTTCTCAAAAACTGTGATTCCGTGCTCCCCTGCCTAGGCAAACTCTTCCGTCTCTGTCTATCCTCTAACGTCTTCCCTTCATGCTGGAAGTTTGCTCACATTCAACATGTCCCAAAGAAGGGTGACCGCTCTCAACCCTCCAACTATCGTCCAATTGCTCTCATCTCTTGTCTTTCTAAAGTTTTTGAAACTATTCTTGCTTCCAAATTTCTTAAGCATTTCTCTTCTCATAATCTGCTCTCAGATCGCCAGTATGGCTTCCTTAAGGGTCACTCTACTGGTGATCTTCTTTCATATCTTACTAACTCTTGGTCATCCTCCTTTCGGGACTTCGGTGAGACTTTTTCTATTGCACTAGACATATCGAAAGCCTTCGATAGAGTCTGGCATAAATCTTTAATTTCTAAACTACCCTCCTTCAGTTTTTATCCCTCCATCTGTGCCTTTGTCTCTAATTTCCTTTCCGGCCGTTCCGTTCCGGCGGCGGTTGTGGACGGCCATTGTTCACTTCCTCACTCTATAAACTCCGGTGTTCCTCAGGGCTCTGTCCTATCTCCTATTCTCTTTCTAATTTTTATAAATTATCTCCTTAACTGTACCTTAATTCCCATCCATTCATACGCAGACGACTCAACCTTACACTACTCCATTAGTTTTTCAGAACGCCCCAGCCAGCAATTCCTCAACGACAAACGTAATGAAGCCATAGAACTCTTAAATTCTGATCTAAATACTATTTCCAATTGGGGCAGAGAAAACCTTGTTAACTTTAATGCTTCCAAAACCCAATTTCTCCATCTATCTACCCGTCAGGATCTCCCAGCAGACTATCCCTTATTCTTCAACAATACAAAAATCAACCCTTCATCTTCTCTCAATATTCTTGGTGTCTCTTTTTCTTCTGCTCTCATTTGGAAGGACCATATTACCAGTCTTGCTAAGGCAGCCTCCCAGAAGCTGGGTGTGCTCAACCGCCTTAGGGGGTTCTTTTCCCCTGCACAGCTTCTTGCTCTGTACAGGGTGTTACGTATCTTGATCCTCAAGTGGTTAACTTAATGAATCTAGATAGCACAGAGATATATATTAAGGTATCAGTCAGCTGAAGGCAAAACAAAAGTAAAATCTAATAAAACATATTTCCTGTTGTTGCTTCCTTTCCTTTTGGATCTTAGGACTTGGTATCCTTTATTGACTGATACTCTTTAATTATGAAAAATACTGAAACTAATTAAAGTCATGTAGTATTTATAAAGAATTATTATTTAACCGAAGCTTAGTAGGCTATGGTTATGAACCGAATAAGTTATAGCTAAAGAAGGACTATTAATTTTATAGAAAGTCTTGAAAGATAAATATTAAAGTAAGAATATTTCTGTCTCTTACCCCTTTGAAATGAATAGATAGTTTTCTTATATGTCCTTTTATTTATATTTAACGTAATTATTCTTGGTTCTTGTCTTACGTTAACAGTATTATATTATTATTATCATCAGGATTTATATCAAAGTCACATAAAAAGTTAGATGTATATTTAATAATTAGTTAAATGTATTTCTTAACCACGTAACAATGAGGTTTAATTAGGAGTAAATAAAGTTACAGGATCGCTTCATAGATTCGATTCAGGTCTCACTCAAATAATATGAAAAGCAAAAATAATATTTTGAAGCTAAAAGAATTTTCTTCAGCTTAGGAAATCACTAGAAGTAATATTAACACAGCCATGTTAGTCTAAGGCGATATTACTAATACGAGACAATAGCATCACCGTACTAAGCACCGTTAAGCAATGTAAGCTTAATTCAAAGAAAATGAAAGAACTCGTAAGTATTAATATAAAACAATAGTGTTACTTTCATCATAACCCAAATTACTTAAAGAGTTGCTTTAGTCCACAAGTTAGTCAACTAAAATAGTTAAGTACATAATAGTAGCATTAACGTTAATTCCCAATCAAATAGTTAAACACATAATAGTAGCGTTAACGTTAATTCGCAATCAAATAGTTAAACACATAATAGTAGCGTTAACGTTAATTCGCAATCAAATAGTTAAGCACATAATAGTAGCGTTAACGTTAATTCCCAATCAAATAGTTAAGCACATAATAGTAGCGTTCACGTTAATTCCCAATCACATATCTCACTAACCAACATAACGTAAGTGTTTACACCGAACACACTTAACACATATTTATATAATCTGACTGACAGTCACAATCCCATTATAATACTTCACCCCGTCTTCCTCCAGCTGCAAGTTCACCTTCCCCAACTCCAAATGAGACTGACTTGAATGCCCACAACTCGGGTCTTATATACCAAACAATGATGGTGTAGGAACGAATCAGGAGGCGGGGGGTGGTGCCTGCTCCAACCACTGCTCCTCGAGTTGCATAGCAGGTGCCTGGCTCAATCACAGCTCCTGGCGTCGAATCTACGTCATAGCGTCGGTCATCAAGTAGTTTGCAGGGTCCTCTATGACGCACGCAGGTGTAAAGGCTTGTTTGCGGGCTAGCTGGTTTCCCACTCGCTAGTTCGCTCGCTAGTCTGCTTCACCGTTTGGGTAGTGTGACTCCTTCAACTCTAATTCTAACTCTTAAATTAACATACAGGGCTCCGTATGTCAGACCTCCCCCCTAGAAAAGAGTTTAAGGAGTATAGTACATAATAGTAAACATAATACATAAATAGATTCACCACCAGATTGGCAACAGCAAGATTATAATGAGGATATAATAAGGATATCACCCAAAGTAGGCAACGTCTCCAGGTACCACATCAGAACATAGCCGGAACGTAGCTGGAGCGTTATTCGAACTGCAAGGCATTATCTCACAGCTGAAGGCTTGAAAGCGCACTACAAAAGCATAATATTTACCTCGCTACAAGGGAGAGCTAATTGCCAAAATCCTCTCATTAAATTAAACTTACTGCTGTATGAGGCAAACCCGGTAAATGCAATCTTTGATCCGTGGCAGTGGGTAGGTATCGTTCTTTGTGACAGCATTAACTTGCCTATAGTCCCTACAAAACCTATGGCTCCCGTCTGGCTTTGGCACAAGTATGACCGGACTACTCCACTGGCTTAAGGCCTTTTTGATCAGCTTGTTTGACAACATGTAGTCAAGCTCGACCTGTAGTATACTCCTGCGTTGTGGTGAGACACGGTAGGGGGATAGTTTAATGGGAGTTGCATCCCCTACGTCGATGTCGTGCACGGCCAAAGAAGTGAGCCCTGGAGTATCACGGAACACACTGGGAGACTGAGATAAAACAGAGATTAGTTGGTTCGCTTGATCAGAGGGAAGATGACATAGTTTAGATGGTAATTCCCTCCAAGCCACTGAATTATACTGAAAGTTGGATAGACTACATGACAAGTCAAAGTCTGCATGGATACCTTCAGGCTCTGGAACAGTCTGTTGCGGGTCAGTAAGAGAACTGAAGACTTCGTCCGCACCAGGCTGTTCACAGGTCCTGACATTCACTGCCACAGTGGGAGAATCTGGAAGAGAGGAATCAGGGGACCTATGGTAGGGTTTCAACATATTTATATGGAATACTTGCGTGGGCTTTCTCCTGTCTGGGGTAGTTACTAGATAATCGGTAATGCTCACCCTCCGAATGATCTTATATGGGCCCCTGAACTTGGCAGATATAGGTTGGCCAAAAAGGGGGAGCAGGACCAAAACCTCATCACCGGGCTGAAACTCCCTCTCACGGGCTTTTCTGTCATACCATTTCTTCATGGAGCTTTTAGCCACTGTCAAGTTTTGAGCGGCAAACTCACATGAGGATCTCAGCCGGGTTTTGAAATCTGAAACATACTTGAGGAGGTTTTGATTCCCCTCCTGGCCAACTAGGCTATCCTGCAATAGTTGCAAAGGACCTCTTACCTGGTGACCGAAAACTAGCTCATTAGGGGAAAAACCAAGGGATTCAGTTGGAACCTCACGAGTAGCAAATAAAAGAAAAGGTACCCCCTTATCCCACTCAACTCCGGTTACTGTACAATACTTACGTAACATTCCCTTTAATGTCTGATGATATCGTTCGAGAACCCCTTGACTCTCTGGGTGGTAGGTACTAGACTTAACATGCTCGATACCCAACGCCTTCAGGGACTGCTGGAAAATGTTAGATGTAAAATTAGTTCCTTGATCACTTTGCACCTCATGGGGGAAACTCATTCTGGTGAAGAATTTGAGCAGTTCCTTGATGACAGTTGGAGCAGAGGTAGTCCTTAAGGGTATAGCCTCTGGGTAGCGAGTTGCCATGTCCATGATAGTTAATAAATAAAGGTTACCTTGGGAAGTCTTAGGCAATGGGCCTACAATGTCCACTACCACCCGAGTAAAAGGATTCTCGAAAACGGGCAAGGGCACCAGAGGATGAACAGGCACCTTCTGATTGGGTTTTCCTGTCATCTGGCAAGTGTGACACACTCTACAACACTCCACTACATCTGCACGCATTCCTGGCCAGTAAAAGTGGGCTCTGATTCTGTCTAGAGTTTTTCTCACACCTAGGTGTCCTGCCAATGGTATACAATGTGCCATTTCCAAGATATCTTTACGACAAGGTTTGGGGACTACTACTTGATGGACGTCCCAAGCCCCGTCATCGATTGGTCTGTGTGGCGGTCTCCATCTTCGCCACAATACTCCTCCTTTGAGGTAGAAACATTCACCACCCTCCTTCTCACATTCCTCTTCACTCACGGACCTGGCAGCTAACTCCTTGCATTCACTATCATCTCTCTGTAGCTCTACCAGGCCACTAGGACAATTTGGAGGGGTTTCATGGTCATCGTTAGGGTCAAGATGAGCCATAAAGGTGTCAGATAAATCCACCTCAGTCACATCATCAGGCACAGTTGGAGCATCATTCACACTCTCATCATCCCTTTCATCAACTCTTACATTCGGTACATTTCTGTCTGAGGGAACTGCTACTCGAGACATTGAACGTGTGACAGCACACACAGGGAAAACAGTTGGCAACTCCTTGTCGAGCTCACCGGTTAGTGGCTCGTTAACAGGGGAAAGTGACAAAATGGGGTCTGGTCGGACCTTCTCACCTGCTACATCATTCCCCAAAAGGAGTGTTACCTCGGGCACAGGGATATCTTGGGACCTACACAAAGCTATGGTGGCCTCACCCTGTAGTAACTCACATTCAATTTCGCCTTTTACCAAGTATGCATAAAACTGGCCTCCAGCACCTCTCATTACAACTGGTTCGCCAGGTGGGCACTAAGTGTAAGGATTCACCATGAGGGTGCTAGTAGAACCTGTGTCTCTCAGAATGTTTCCCTCATGCATACAACCATTTAATCTCACGTTTCCAGATGAAATAAAGGGACGGTAACTGTCCTGCACTGATGGTGAAATTATTATTGGCTTAACCCTAGTGGGTTGCACCACACATGCTACTACACCCCTCTCTAGATGATTTACGTTAGCTGCTAGGTACTCCTTCTGTCGGGAGTCCTGTATTAAAGGAACTTTTGGTGATAGGTACTCCTTCTGTCGGGAGTCCTGCATTAAAGGAACTTTTGGTGCTAGGTACTCCTTCTGTCGGGAGCCCTGCATTAAATGCACATAAGGAATTTGAGATACGGCGGCAACTGTCTGCCCCGATCTCTCGGTTTTCTCCTTGGCCCAGCACTGATAAGCTAGGTGGCCTCTCATGCCACAAAAAGTACATACTTTAGGGATAACGGGAACGTTCCCTCTTTGAGCATTACTATTACTTTGGGGCCCACCTCTGTTACCATTGCCCTGAGTCGCATTTTTAGTTGGGGGAACAATTCTATTTTGGCTAGCTGGGGAAGACGTTATAGGCTTGTGACTGGGTCTGTCAGATTTGTGATTGGGATACTTAAAATTAGAGCTAGAATTATCGTAGGGCTTCTTTCCACGAAATTTGTTGTTGAGCACGTATGTGTCAGCCATGTCAGCAGCGTCGGCAAGACAATCTACCTTCTTCCCCTTTAAATGATAGGATACAGAAGAATCAATTTTCAATAGGACATTTTCTAACAGGACCAACTCCTTCAGATCGTTGTAGCTTGTGACTTTCTTACTCTTGACCCAATGATTGAAAGTTTTAGTCATGGTCCTGGCAAATACCTTATGGGTTTCTTCTACTTTCTTCTGGTTTTTACGGAAAGATTGCCTGTAAGCCTCAGGCTGCAATTGATAGGTTTTTAAGATAGCTTCCTTGAGATTGTCATAATCCTGCCTAACTTCTGCTACTTCTGACAAATACGTGGCTCGAGCCTGCCCTGTCAAAACAGTTTGTAACATAAAAGGCCATTGATCTCTTGTCCACTTCATACCTCCAGCAACTTCCTCAAACAAACCAAAGAAATCCTGCACATTATCCTCAGTGAAAGGTGGAATGACACTAGTCATAGTCAATCCCAGAGGGGGAGCAATTAAGGGAGCATTTGTATCAACATTTAGTTGAGCCGTACGATATTGATATTCACATTGTTCGGTCGTTGCTCTGGCTTTTATGCTGGCTTCTTCGATATTTGCTCTGGCTTTTATGCTGGCTTCTTCGATATTTGCTTTTATTCTGGCTTCTTCGGTATTTGCTTTTATTCTGGCTAGTTCTAGTATTTGATCACCGGTCAAACCAGGTGGCAATTGTTCATCAAGTTGGCTAGGTTTACTCGGGATCCCACCATCTGCTCCGTCACCCTCCCCGCCTTCTACAGGGAACAGGTGGGTTTTTATGGTCTGAGCCACCTCTACTTTAGACATGTTTGAGACAGTTAATTGGAGATGTGAGGCAAGCACTTTCAGTTCGGATTTTGACAGACAGTCAATATCAGGGGCTGTGGGTTCTGATTCTATGAAAACTCGAGCATCTTCGTCATTAATTAGTTGAGGCATGATTAATATTTTATTTTTAAGTAGTGAAACGTTAATGAAACTGAGTGAAACTGTATGAAACGAATCCTGGCGAGGTCGCCACTCTTCTGTTACGTATCTTGATCCTCAAGTGGTTAACTTAATGAATCTAGATAGCACAGAGATATATATTAAGGTATCAGTCAGTTGAAGGCAAAACAAAAGTAAAATCTAATAAAAATGATTTCCTGGTGTTGCTTCCTTTCCTTTGGGATCTTAGGACTTAGTATCCTTTATTAACTGATACTCTTTAATTATGAAAAATACTGAAACTAATTAAACTAATGTAGTATTTATAAAGAATTATTATTTAACCGAAGCTTAGTAGGCTATGGTTATGAACCGAATAAGTTATAGCTAAAGAAGGACTATTAATTTTATAAAAAGTCTTGAAAGATAAATATTAAAGTAAGAATATTTCTGTCTCTTACCCTTTTGAAATGAATAGATAGTTTTCTTATATGTCCTTTTATTTATATTTAACGTAATTATTCTTGGTTCTTGTCTTACGTTAACAGTATTATATTATTATTATCATCAGGATTTATATCAAAGTCACATAAAAAGTTAGATGTATATTTAACACCTTACGAGCGGCCTATGCGGTTTATTTATATGTACCGCCCAGCGGGTTTTTTTTAGCCAAAATAGGGCTGTTTACGTGATCATTTTCATGCCTAAATAAGACCCAGAACGTAAAACAAGTACCTATCCCTGAAAGGGCATAAACAGAGCTTTCGAATGACACCATAACGATCCTTTTATGATGGCTAGTTTTCTTGCAATAACCGTGCAATGCGAGTGCAAAAAGCATGTAATTAGCCACTTTCCCGATACAATTCCTTATATAGCGAGTGAGAGAGGGAGGAGGGAGCTGGGATTCGTGTCAGTATGTTCGCCGCGGTGGTCTGGAGCAGTCATACGCTCGCTTCTCTCCTACCACCACTTGTCTCTCTCTCTCAGCAACATTACGTGCTGAAATTGCCACTCGACCTATGTCGAGCGCCGCCACATAGTCCAGCTTTATTTAACTCGACTTATGTGGTGAGCCGCTAATTAACGGTTAATAATTAGTTAAATGTATTTCTTAACCACGTAACAATGAGGTTTAATTAGGAGTAAATAAAGTTACAGGATCGCTTCATAGATTCGATTCAGGTCTCACTCAAATAATATGAAAAGCAAAAATAATATTTTGAAGCTAAAAGAATTTTCTTCAGCTTAGGAAATCACTAGAAGTAATATTAACACAGCCATGTTTGTCTAAGGCGATATTACTAATACGAGACAATAGCATCACCGTACTAAGCACCGTTAAGCACTGTAAGCTTAATTCAAAGAAAATGAAAGAACTCGTAAGTATTAATATAAAACAATAGTATTACTTTCATCATAACCCAATTACTTAAAGAGTTGCTTTAGGCCACAAGTTAGTCAACTAAAATAGTTAAGTACATAATAGTAGCGTTAACGTTAATTCCCAATCAAATAGTTAAACACATAATAGTAGCGTTAACGTTAATTCGCAATCAAATAGTTAAACACATAATAGTAGCGTTAACGTTAATTCGCAATCAAATAGTTAAGCACATAATAGTAGCGTTAACGTTAATTCCCAATCAAATAGTTAAGCACATAATAGTAGCGTTCATGTTAATTCCCAATCACATATCTCACTAACCAACATAACGTAAGTGTTTACACCGAACACACTTAACACATATTTATATAATCTGACTGACAGTCACAATCCCATTATAATACTTCACCCCGTCTTCCTCCAGCTGCAAGTTCACCTTCCCCAACTCCCAACTCCAAATGAGACTGACTTGAATGCCCACAACTCGGGTCTTATATACCAAACAATGATGGTGTAGGAACGAATCAGGAGGCGGGGGGTGGTGCCTGCTCCAATCACAGCTCCTCGAGTTGCATAGCAGGTGCCTGGCCCAATCACAGCTCCTGGCGTCGAATCTACGTCATAGCGTCGGTCATCAAGTAGTTTGCAGGGTCCTCTATGACGCACGCAGGTGTGAAGGCTTGTTTGCGGGCTAGCTGGTTTCCCACTCGCTAGTTCGCTCGCTAGTCTGCTTCACCGTTTGGGTAGTGCGACTCCTTCAACTCTAATTCTAAATCTTAAATTAACATACAGGGCTCCGTATGTCAGAAGGGGCATAGTGCGCCCTTGTATTGAGTATTGTTCACATGTGTGGGGTGGTTCCTCTCACACCGCTCTCCTAGACAAAGTTGAAAGGAAGGCCTTTCGTATCATTAACTCCCGTCCACTCACCAACCCTCTGCAGTCTCTCTCTCTCCGCCGCAATGTTGCATCTCTCTCGCTATTCTATCGCTACTATAATAATCAGTGTTCCTCAGAGCAATCCCAGTGCATACCACCTCCTTTACGTAGGGCACGTGGTACCCGTCTTGCAACTCAATCCCACCCACACTCTATGCAACTCTCCAACCCAAGAGTGAAACGTTACTCTCAAACTTTCTTCTACTCAACAGCTGAGCTCTGGAACTCTCTCCCAGAATCAGTCTTTCCCTCTTCCTATGACTTAAATTGCTTCAAACTCCGTGTGTCCAGGCATTTTGGCTCGAACGTCCCTTGATTTTGGCCCTGTCACTCTTTCAACTATGGGGGAGGCACTCGCTATAGGCAGTAATGCCTTTTGCCTCCCTCAATCACATAGAAAAAAAAAAAAAAAATATCCATTGAGTGAGTACAAATAACATTAGTAAAAATACCATAGAATCAAAGACTCACACCTCACATTTTCAAGTGCACAGAGCTGTACAGGAGAGACCCAACCTGTAGCACTTGCACCTGCCACGACAGTCTGATTTACAGCCACATTTGGTCAGCTGTTCGCAACTCTTGGCTATGGAGTTGGCTGTCCAGAAGACGTGCCATTCTTGACCAACCTTCTGCCATCCCCAGTCAGCAGGACTCTCTGCTTCTGGTTGACACTGGGTTGCTTGGGCCCAAACACAACCAGCCTGGAAGGCAGCTCGTCTAGTGTGCTGAAGCAGAGCTGCTCTTGTTGGTGGAATGGCCTCATAAGGAAGGAAGTTCTGGAACGGCCTTGACTTTCTCAGGTCCAAGCCTGAGTTTTTGACGCTCCTGGCCACCATTTACCTTGGTGGGATGTTGAAATACAGAAATGCTAGTCCCATGGAAGGAGGTTGTGGCAGTTTTTGCGGAAGGGTTGTGGTCAATGTTGTCCATCACGGCAGTGGTGAACAACTCTTTACGCAGTACTGGTGGACAGACCACACCCTCCTCGACATACTTGTTGACTGTGGCATCTCCTAATTCAGCTGAGACCTCCAACACCCTGTCATATGAGATGCTGAGGCCATGCTCATGCAGCATTTCGACCAGGTTTCTTTTCCGGGTTTTGGCATAGACTGAGAGTCCCATGTAGACTGGGAATGGTGTTTCTCTGTCTTTTGAGTGCCTATGTGTAGCAGCTCCCTCTTTGTATCGGGAGTAGCAGTTAAACTGCATCAATTGGGCAATGGCCTGATCAGACTTTGAAACTCCAAATCTCAGTTGAGACTTGATGTCAGCTCCATGTTCAACTATCCCCACAAACTGAAGCAGAAGGGGAGGTATGGCATTTTGCACACAACCAGCTGGAAATGTGCCATCAAATTTTGGTTGATGTTCAAGCATGCATTTTCTTAGAATCTTTGCTGCTTTAGCAGTGATGAGTGCATCTGAAAAATCAGAAATTTGGGTAATTGCTTTGCCCACATCTTTCTGAAATGCAAGAAGTACATCTCTTCCACTTCTATGAGCTTCAAGTTCTGGAATTTCTTCCAGAAGTTTATCCTTCAGTCTGGTGGAATTTACACGTGGTAAATCCACACCAAGTTGTGCCAGACGCTGTTGGTAAAGGTGGCATATATCTGCCAGGCGAAATGTGACTGGCTCTTCTGAGCATAGGTTGCTTTCAACAATGTATGTCACCAGCTCTGATAAAATTAATGGATAAACATCTGGCTCCAGATCAGTGGCACTTGAGCTTTTCTCAAGGTTTCTCAGGTAGGACCTTTCTCTGTTGTAGAGGTCACTGAGACACACTCTGTGGTACTTTAGCTCCTGTGCAATAGCATCTCCACCACTCAATTTAGCAAGAAGCTTGCCATTGTTAAGTGCCTCTGCACACTCTTGTAGCCTCTTGTTAAGGTTCATGGTCATTACCTGCCTGAGATCAGATGCAGGTGCCACTTTCTCACAAAAAATACAAGTTTGACCATCGTAGTTCGACGTTGCTTTGCATGATTGTCTTCAGACTCACTACTTTGACGATTAGATCGGTGTTTCCTTGCGCGATTCAGCTTGCTGTTGTTAAACAACAACCGGCAGTTGACATGGTATTTTGCCTGATTTCTTCTCAAAGTGGCATCTATGCCGTCACCTTCATCAAGCCTTGTTGGATCCACGATCAATGGCATTTCCTGGATTTCATGAAATATCGGTACGATGGTAGCCAGCATGGCATAACCGTCATGTTCAAGGGAATAATGGGTTCTAGGTGATGTTAAATCTTCACCTATTTTGTCTTTCTGGCAAAGACAACATTTTGACCAGTCAGTTTGTCTTATGGGAAAAATGGATTTTGAATCTGCCATTTTGCTTTCTGATTAAGGCCAAGGGTTTATCCTTTTACCAACCTTAACAAAATTACACACACATTACTTTATGGGATACAACTAGGTTCGGGTGACCTACACCTAGCCCGATCATTCATCCAGTGCCATTTAATTCCTGTGTGATCTGTACACCATCCAGGTACGTACATGAGCAAGTCATGTATAGCCCCCTTACCCTTGGCTCGGCTCTCCCGCGCTGGCACACCCTGTCAATTCAGGTGCGGCTATCTAACTCTATCTACTAACTACCAACTACTGTCTAGTAGCTAATTGATATGGGGCTGTTAGAAAGCATTTGGGACACTAAATTAAACTACACTACAACTTATAGTATAGTACAGTAAAATAAGCTGACACTGAACCCCATGCTGAGTTGCACAGCAGCGATGTTACCAGTGTGCCCTGGTTGTGTGTTGACATCACTCTATTATATTTGCAAGATCTCATCACTGCCTCAGTCCTTACTAACAAATGTGAAAATGGCTCCATTGGATTATCTGACCCAAAGAATGTATGTGCACACCAAAAATCATGTATATATGTTCAGTAGTTGCTTAGATATGAACATATGAAATTAATGGACTCCATCTTGGATGCCATTCTAAAATTCCAATTATAGACTATGACAATGATTAAAACAGTGCTTCTCATTAATCTGGTTAGCAAGAAACAGTTTTCTCTTAAAATGTTCACCAGGTAATAATTACAAGAAAATTAAGCAATATATGGTCAGGCACGGCAGCCATCTTGAAAAATGTCCGCCATCTTGGATTTTCGCGTGGCCAGCGGTATTTCTGAGAAGAATGGACCTTGAAGGGTACATGTACCATATTTCATGCTTGCATCACCATTTGAACGATTCTCCTGACATTTGCAGTTATCTGCTCCACTATACCTTGAAAGCCAAGCGTGACGGCCAGTTTGAAAATACACGTGTGGAAGTTGGGTCGCTGGGTCCACAACCATGGCAGGAAAATAATTGAATAGCACTAGTAGCCAGAGCGCCTGATGAAATATCGTGAAACTGCCTATTTACAATTGGAAATTAGTTTTAACTATCTTTAAACCCAGACATGCTCATAGGGCTGAGCTGTTCACACTGTATGCTGTGAGAATCTATGGTTGTGAGTCACTCAGATTCGAGTCCACAGGAAGTGTTTTGTAACATTGAAGTCCCTGATATGCACAGCATACACAGGGGTTATACAATCAACATTATAATACAATCTAGATAATTATAAACTATCTGGTCGGAATTGGGCCGGGGGATGCTGGAGCGACCTTGGTTAGCCTGGTCTCTGGGTCTTCTCCTGGGTGACCTAGATGTGTGTGAATTTGTGTTTTTTATCTGTGTTTATTCGTTTTTATATGTTGTTTTTGTGTTTTCCCTGTTCTTGCTCTGTCTTGAGTCGGCTACCCCTATAATGGGAATTGGGCCTGAGCATATAGATAGATATATAGATAGAATTGGGAGACCGCTGGCTGGGTGGTCAGGTCAACTCGAGGAAAATCCAAATGGAACAACAAAGAATGAAATAGACTTCATCATAGAAGACAAAAACAAGTGTTAACAATGGCACTGTTATGAATTAGGCAAACACATGGAATGGCCATAGGATGGTAGGCTGTCCAACCAAGTTCAACTTTAAAGCCATAAGAAACAAACAAGTTCTCAGGAAGAAAATATGCCTAGGCAAAGTTAAAGAGAATAAGATGGAGTTTCCCCTAGAACTTTTAAATAGATTCCAAGCTCTCGACAACAATGAAGATGACATCAACAAAGTAAATACAAACGTGAAATTACCAATCAAAGAAACAGGAGACAGATGGGTAGCACACAACCAGTAAAAACAAAAAGGTGTGGTGGAGTGGTCTTGCCACTGGACTGGTAATCCAATGGACCTGGGTTCAAATCCCGATATGTCAATGGGAAGATATTATTGGGATGGAATTTGTGCTGTACCTAGTATCAGTGCATTATCACAAAGCCCACTGAAATGCCAAACAAATACCCTCATTGTTCCCTGATTAAATAGCACTGTACGAATATTCCCATATTCAAAATATGATACAGGGGTGCAATGCCTAGGGAGTTCATTGCTCAATAGGTGGCGTTCTTAGAGTGAGGGTCCGAGTCTAGGAGGTGAGACAGTGAAGCACTGGAGTGAGGCAGCTTCAGAGATGAGGCTGCTTCGAGCCGTGAGTGAGCAACTAAGACTCATGCATCCCGCGAAGGCAAGATGGCAGGTGGTGGTTGCAGCTAAAAAGTGCTTCACATGTCTCACCCCCTAGACTGGAACGAGACCTCACGGGCTTCTCCGTTCAATGTATGTACAGGCTCTCTGCCTATGCCCGAGAAGGAGTAGTTGGAATATAGAAGAAAATAAAACATGTACAGTCTACGACAGAACTTGTTGTCATGGCCTGAGGCAATGTGTTAGTTCACTTATCTTTTAATAGATGGCCCTTTAATCGCTTCTAATAAAAGGGGGCGGGGTTAGTATAGAGGTTGGAAGGAGGAGGAGTCAAACGTGTGTGTGTGTGTGTGTGTGTTCTAGAACAGCACTCAGAATAACTTTATTTTAACATAACACACAGGCTATATTATTAGACTAGCCCATGCCGGATCACAAATAAGTAACACACATCAGGTGTTGCGTTATTTATGGAATTTAATATACAGACAATCAAGTTTCTATCCTTCGAACTTCCCATTCCCCCCTCCTCCCCTTCTCTCTGCTGCCTTCCCCTATCTCCCCCCTTCTCTCTTTTTCTCTCCCCCTTCTCTCTTTTTCTCTCCCCCTTCTCTCTCCTAACCGAATATATAATTTTCCTCATCGTCGTGTTCAAAGCTGTCCATAACAAAATCTTTGGTGTTTTAATAATACTGTTCTTTTTACCTTTACTGATTCTCAATTATTAACTCGTATTCTATTATTTACCTTATACAATGTGTTATAGAAAATAAATATATACAGTATGCTCCGTTGCAAAACACTCAAAGTTGCCAACCTTGGCGTCCTGGTTAGTGTAAACAATCGTATAAATATATAAGTAATTGAAACGGGATGTTACAATCCACGCATCAAGACAAGTTGTTGTTGTTGTTGTTGTTCCCTAAGCTGCCTGGCGGAACAGCCCCGAGTCCCTGAGAAAGGCCATGGCCACGATCGGGCTTTCCCACAGAGCTCTCATTGAGTGTAGATTGTGTTGTTGGCGTAAGTGGTTGTGTGAAATGCAGTCTTCTATGATGTGTTTAATGGTATGGGGTGCTGTGTTACATCCCGGGCAGGTGTCGACAACGGAGTCATCCAGTCTCTTCTGATAGCTCAGGAGAGCTGGATGGTGTCCGCATCTCAGCCTGGCCAGGTGGACTCTGTCCTCGCGAGGAAGGGAGGATTCGGAAGGATGGATTTCGGGAGGTCGTGCATGCAGCTGCGTGTTGTCTGTGAGTGAGTGGATGGATCGGTGAGAGATATGAGTATGGATGTGCTTCTGGAAGTTGGTTCGGGGTGGGCAGGGAGGGAGAGAGGACAATAATTGTGTGTGATACCGTGTGCTGGGTGTTGTTTTGATATTTCTTGGTGTCTGTGGGTGTGTTGCCATGTAGTTTAGTGGGTGGTCTTGGTTCGTGGAGGCTGCTGCCAGGAATTGAGTGCCTCTCATGTCCAGATGGTCTTTGACTTTGAGGATTTTGGTTTCTTGATGTAGGTGATCTGTGGGTGCAGTAGCTGTGCAGCCTGTAATGATCTTCAGGGCTTTGTTTTGATAGTCTGTAAGGTCTTATGATGTGTTTCAGCTAGGTTAGAAGCCCAGGCTGGGCTTGCGTATTCCATCACTGATCTTATGTATTGTTTATATACTGTGGTGGTAGTTTCTTTGTTGTGTCCAAATTTTGTGTGAGCAAGTGACCTGAGGGCGTTAAGTCTGGGTGTCAGTTTCTTTTTAATGTTTGTGGTGTGCTGTTTGAATGTCATATGAGTATCATATGTTACTCCTAGGATTTTGGGTGTGTGTGTATGTGTTAGGGGTGTGTTGTTTATGGTGAGTTGAGGGATGTATTCGTGTTCTCCTGTCCAACTTGTGAGCAGGGTTGCGGTGGATTTGGCTGGGGCTAGATTAAGTCTGTTTGTAGTGCACCAGCCATGTAGTGTGTTGAGATAGGGTTGAAGGAGATCTGTTGCTCTTTTTGGGTCATGGTGTGTGCATGTGAGTGTTATGTCATCTGCATAGGAGGCTAAGTTTATTTGGGGCGTATTGGGTGTAGTTATATAGTGCATGTACAGATTGAAGAGTGCGGGCGATAGGACGGATCCTTGTGGGACTCCGTTTGGAAAGTTTCTGATTTTAGAGGACTGACCGGCAAAAGATACGTGTGCACATCTGCCTGCTAGGAAGTTGGCCAGCCACCGTTTTGTGTTGTTGTGCATGTTTGTGTTGTAGATTTTGTTTGTTAGGTTGTGGCGGGGGATGGCATCGAAGGCTTTACTAATGTCGAGTGTGGCTAATAGTGATCTGTGTGGTGGTCTAGCTGAATTGATGCCGTCGAAAGCTCTTTGTGTAAGGTCTGTGAGAAGAGTGTTTGTGGAGTGCAGTGGCCTAAAGCCATGTTGTGTTGGAGCTAGGGGTAGGTCAGGTGTAATTAGTTGTAATACTAGGCGTTCCATGACTTTGGAGGGGGAGCAAAGGAGTGTGATGGGGCGGTGCGAGGAGGGTAGCGTGGGGTCTTTGTTGGGTTTGGGGAATGTGATGATGATACCATGCTTCCAAATGTCTGGTATTGTGTTGTGTGAATAGCTGTAGTTTGATATGTTAGTGAGTGCTTGTATGCCTTGTGGTCCCAGGTGTCTGAGGTGTATGTTGCTTATGTTGTCTAGGCCACAGGCGGGTGAGTGCTTGAGATTGTTGATGATATGCTTTGTCTGGTGATTGGTGAAGGGTGTATAGTCAGGGTCTGTGGGGAATTGTCTCTTACGTCGGATGACACGTCGGTCGTCTTTGTGAGGTTTTAGGTGGCTGACATGTGAGAAGTGATTGATGAGAGTGTTTGCTTGTTGTTTACATGAAGGAGTAGAGTCTGTTGTTGTGATTGCAGCATGTGATTGTGTTGTGTTGCTGTTGGAAAGTGTGATGCTGTTTAGTGTTTTGTATAGTTTTTTGGGGTTTGTTTTGTGATCAAGTGTTTGTAGGAAGTTATTCCAATTTAGTTTTTGTTGTTCTTGTATTTTGTTGTTAGTTTGGGTGTTGAGTGCTTGAATTTGTTGTGTGATGTCTTGTGTGTGGGGTGCTGGGGAGTGTTTCAGTATGTCGCGTTGTCTGATGAGGTTTTGAATTTCTGGTGTGAAGTTGGGGTTGTGTCTTTTTCTGTTACCTCTTGGAATGTGTTTCTTGTCAGCGTTTTGGATAGTTTTATTGAGTATGTGTACAGCATTGTTGATGTTAGTGATGGGTGTACTGTTTAGAGTTGTGAAGTGTTGTTCTGTCTCATTTGTGAATGCTTCCCAGTTAGCTCTTTTATAATTGGTGTATGTGTGTTTGTGGCTAGCTGGGGTGAGTCTGGTTTTGGTGGTGATAATGATCGGGAGGTGGTCAGAGCCTAAGGTTCTGACCACCCTCCAGGATGTTGTGGGGGCGAGTTCTGGGGAGCAAAAGGTGATGTCTGGAGATGATGGGTTATAGAGGGCTTGGTGAGGAATATGGGTATGTTGATGGATGTCGTTAAGGATGATGAGGTTATCGGTTTGGTTTTGTAGTACCAGCCCTCTGTCTGTGTCGGGGTTGTCGACAAACCAGGCCGACGTCTTGGCGTTGAAGTCACCACCCAGGATGATGTGTGGGGTGTGTGGGGTGTTTGTGATGTGTTGTAAGTGTGGTCTGTATTCATTTGGTACTGTAGGGGATGTTTGGGGAGGGATATATGTGTTTATGATGGTTATGTTGGAGTTGTTACCAGTGCGTATTTTAATTGACTGTATTTCTGTTGTGTTATCATTTGGGGGGAGGAGTGATTTGGTTTGTACACTGGTTACTATGTATGATATTTCTTTGTGTACCAGGGTGATGAGTCCACCGCCCCCGCCGACAGCCCGGTCTTGTCTGATGGTGGTGAAATTATGAAATGTGGGTGTTTTTTGTGTTGTGCGGAGTTTTGTTTCTTGTAAGATGGCAATGTGTATGTTGTGTTGTTTGATGAAGTGTGAGAGTTCGTGTTTCTTTGTGTTGATGCCATCTATGTTCAGTTGAAGAATGTTAATGTTATGTGCACGATGTATGTTGGGTGCTGCTGCACGAGGATGGGGTGGGGGTGGGGGTGATGGTGGGGGTGGGGGTGAGGGAGGGACTGGGGGTTGGGATGGGTGAGGTGAGGGTGGGGATTGGGGAGCAGGAGATGGGGGTTGGAATGGATTAGGATGGGGTGTGGTGTGTTGAGTTGAGGATGTGGATGGTATGGGAAGGTTAGGTGGGTTAGGGAGGAGAGGTGGACGGGTTTTAGGGGGGGGAGTGGATGATATGGGAAGGTTAGGTGGGTTGGGGAGGAGAGGTGGACGGGTTTTAGGTGAGGGATTTGACTGGGAGAGGGAGGGGCATGAGGAACAGGTCCAGGTGTTTGTGTAGTGTTTCTTGGAGGCAAGTGTTGTGCAGGTGAAGTGGGTCCAGTTCCCGCATGAATTGCAGAGAACTGAACCCTTAGTATGGCGACTCGAAGTGATGGGTTTTGAGCAAGTTGGACATATGTATGTGAACGTGGGTCCTGGTTGCTCTCAATGTCTCCGGCTAGAAGAAGTCTTCGAGAAATGACAGCCGGAGAGTCATTTCTCGGTGTAGGAAAAACTGTGTGATGTGTGTGTGTGGTGTGAGAGGTGTGGAAATTCCCGGCGCGACCGAAGCCGTTCCAAGGACCCGTGCCCCCAGGAGGGGGGCAGGGGATGGTTGTGACGGTTTGGCTCCCGAAACTGCTCCCCGCGGCCGGCATCCGGTTTTCCTCCACTGGTCGTTGATTTTGTCTTCGGCTGTGGAGGGTCGGCAGCCATCCGCGGTTGGCAGCCTCGGGAGGTGGCCCCACGGCGTAGACGCCGCCACATCAGGACAAGTTGGATCACATTGTAATCTAGCTTTGACCAAATTTTAACCAAATATATATATATCATAAAGACAAGATAATATCGGCCCAGTTAGAGAAAAGACTTTAGATGAGCCGAAACGTGTTTTTTTTGGGTAATAAAAACAAATTTTCATATTAGAGTAAAAAATGTTTTCTTCAATACCACTATTCACAGCACTGTGGTTGACCAATTCATAATCTACCTTAACATGTTGTTGTTGTTGTTGTTGTTCCCCAAGCTGCCTGGCCGAACAGCCCCAAGGCCAAGGCCATAACCGAGCGCCCCCACAGAACCCTCCCTGCCGACCACAATAAAGCCTGGGTGACCGAAGCCACTCCATGGCGGGGAGCTAAGGAGGGTGCGAAAACGCCCGGGAAACCAAAGACCCACCCAGGGCCCTGTGCCCCTCAGCAATTATGAAGAAAAAGTTGAGGGGCAAAGGAAAAATGTGATGCTTTGGCTTCCAATCTTGGTAGATTGGGAGGTCAATCCACGGAAGAGGCCCCGTCACTTGAGATCTAGAAAATATATAAGTAAAAGGAACAGTCAGAGTAAGCTATGGGTATGGCAGAGATCGCTCAGTTCTCACTCTGATAGACCAGCCCATCACCACATGACTAGAACCCAATCCTCTCAGCATCAGCTAGGAAAGGCCCTAGAAAGCCGCCTTTGGCGGGGGGATAGCTCCCCTATTTCAACCTCTTTCGGGGTTGGGCATCCGCCTACCTTAACATGTCATATTACATATTACCTTAACATGTAATATGACACGCTATTATTATTGCATTGTACTTTTCTCAGTGGATTCTTAATTACTAGCTTAATTACTGTGGCTTCCCATTATCATAAACAGTTCGGCGTTACCCATTGTAATGATTTACTATAAAGTAAGTCATCAAATTGAACAATTAACGATAATCCAAGCAATCTTGTTATGTTGTTTTAAAGTTGATATACTGTAAATTGTTTAGGCTTTTATATTTTTACTTCGTATTGTTTAAATGATCGTCCAAATATAATTAAAAGTATACTATAGCTCTGTGTATGTTACCTTGAATTTAATTTAATATGTATTATTTCACCATCATTATGTTACGGTGAACATTGGAAACACATTCACATTATATAATATATATAAAGGGATCTTAAATGTAAACATTTACAATTTATATTTATGAAATCAATATGATCTCCACCCCCAAGGTGCATCAACTACCTCCTGTATTCTCGTTGGAGCTGATTTAAAAAATGTCCAACTTATATTAGGGCGGCGACGGATTCCCCCCCCCCCCCCCCTTGCACCCCGATCCCACTCCTCCCGCCCTTTCCAATCCTAACCTGAACCACATTCCACTCCATGATATGATGGCCCACAAATTCTCTATTGGGTTCATGTCACACACCCTTGTGGACCAGCTAAACCCCGGATGGGGTCAGGTCAGGTGAAGGTATTGAAGGATAAGCCTTCACAACGGCACCTCGTAGCTACTTTCTACTTTTCCTATTTTCTGAAGAGTGTAGAGAGGGGAGAAGGGGTGTTGGAGAGAGACGAAGTTGTTATAGTGGCTTTGTTATGTTTGTTATTAGTCTGTATACGTCGTAAGGCTCAGGATGGCCATGACACGCACTGAAGACAGCAGCATCTCTTCAATAATGCTAATACCTTTTCTAGTTTGCCTGGACCAGTGTGTGTGTTTGTGTGTGTGTGTGCTTGTGTGTGTGTGTGTGTGTGTGTATGTGTGTGTGTGTGTGTGTGTGTGTGTGTGCGTTTTATGTTATCATGTGTGAGTGATTTGTGCCCATTACGTTGTATGTGATCATGTGTGTGATGTGCGTTTTATGTTATTGGGTGTGAGTGTGTGTGTGTCTGTTTTGTATCCTGTGTTAGTGTTGGTGTGGGTGGGTTGGTGCTTGAATGTAATGGACAGAGGAGAGAGGTTGAAGCGCCGTCTCCTCAAACATTACAAATTGTGGAGGTCACAAGTATGTGTATTATCCAACTTATTCCTTAAGCCAACACAAATAACGTAAATCCTAAGTGTTATTGTTACACTTAATATATATATAAACAAATATAGACGTGTTCTTCGGGAATCGTAGCTTAATTAGGAATAGGATATCTAGCGAGGCAGCGAGTAACAGGTGTTGTTCGCTGCCTCGCTAGTTATCCTATTCCTAATCAATATATATGTGTTACTTTTGTCATCCCTAACATTTACTATTTATTTCATAAGTCGTAGGCGTGTGCATAAACCTTTAACCGTCTTGGTGGTGTAATGGTTAAGGTGTCTAAAAATCTGTGTGTGATAACCCAGGTTCGAATCCCAGTGGATTTCATTAATTTCATTGGAGGCGTTTGGTGGTGTGGTGAAATTAATACAAAATAGATTATGTATATGTAAATTCAAAACAATCGCATAGTATTATTCTGCGTATTTTAGAAAGTATCTTTTATGTCCTTGAGAGAGAGAGAGAGAGAGAGAGAGAGAGAGAGAGAGAGAGAGAGAGAGAGAGAGAGAGAGAATGAGAGAGAGAGGTGGGAGGGAGGGAGGGGAGGGGAAGCGGGTGAAGAAGGAGAGTTGGGGTGAAAGGGAGAGGGGGAGGAGGGGGGAATGGAAAGTGCGAAGGATATAAACTTGATTGTCTGTGTATTAAATTCCATAAATAACGCAACACCTAATGTGTGTTACTTATTTGTGATCCAGCATGGGCTAATTTTATAATATAGCCTGTGTGTTATGTTAAAATAAACTTATTCTGCGTGCCGTTCTCGAACACACACACACACACACACACACGTTAGACTCCTCCTCCTTCGAACCTCTATATTAACCCCGCCCCGTTTTATTAGAAGCGATTAAAGTGCCATCTATTAAAAGGTGAGTGAACTAACACATTGCCTCAGGCCAAGACAGCAGTTCTGTCGTAGACTGTACATCACATAAATTGAAGGACAACAATAAAAACTAAAACAGGAGAGATTAAATAGATAGGGCATAAATAAACAATCTAATAACAAAAAAACGAAGGGAAGAGGAAAGAAAACAGAAATATACTGTAGACTTAGCCGCAGAGACAATTGGATAAGGGAAAACCCTCAAACTAGCACAAAGTAAACTAACCTTAGGCAAGCAACAAATTGTACATACTTGAGAGATAGCTTTTCCTCTTATAATTTAATAAGAGGAAAATCTCCAAGAGAGTATGATATAACCAGCAATCTTCTGAAGGATGCTGGAGATGAAGTCCAGTCTAAATTAGCTCAGCTCTTCACTCAATGCTTATGTAAAAGGGATGCTCCAGAAGCTTGGTGCAATGCAATAGTAACTCTACTTCACAAATAAGTTGATACAAGATATTTCGGCAAATACCGTCCCATTAGTTTATTATCAATTATTTACATGCTGTTTTATAAAATCTTCACAAACAAGTTAGATCAAATCTTGGATGAAAATCAGTCTAAGGAACAAGCAGGATTTAGAAATGGGTATTCAAGTATGGATCACTTGCATTCAATCAACCAGCTAATAGAGAAAACCTCAGAGTATTCGATTCGGTAGAGGTAAGATTGGGAAGGGAGTTAGGCAAGGAGACACAATTTTACTCAAGTTGAGACAAATAAACTCAGAGAAGTTGACAGAATGAAATATAAACACCATATATAGACTTGCAGTGTATTGTAATTTGGCCTGATGAAGCTATAGTATGTTAAACGTTATGAATAAAGTGCCCCTAATAAAAATAATAATAGTGTTTATCTACTTATCCAAGTTATTCACAGCCTGTCTTGAAGGATCTTTAAACAGTTGTCATGGGAATCAAAGGGAATATTATTTTAGACGGGGAATACCTTAAATCCCTAAGCTGCACTGTTGTAAGTTGTATTTATTTCTTTATTTATAATTATGCACTTAGGAAAATGTCATGCAGTTAGCCCTCTAAAAATAAATATCTTTATACCACCATTGAAAGACAGCTGAGGAGAATTGGGGTAACTAAATTAACATTTTCAAGCTGTACCGGGGGTATTTCAAGGTTTAAAGTATGCTACAAACCACGCAAATCACGTGTTTCGCCTCAGAGGATTAACCATCACAGATTTGCAGATGACATTGTCTTAATTTCAGATAAAGTACAAATGCTCTTAAGTTATGTACAATGATAGAGAGCAACGTTGAATAATTAGGATTGACAACGAAATTCTAGAGAAAGTAGAATAATACAATTATCTTGGCCAAGTATTGAAACAAACAAATTACAATTATCATGAAATATATATATATATATACAGTATGAGCAAATCACTCTAGGATGGAAAGCATTCGGCAGACAAAAAACTTCATGAAAAATACACTACCAATATACCTTAAGAGTAAAGTTATAACTAGTGTGTGCTACCAACCATGATCTATGGATCCGAAACCTGGAAATAAAATATACATAGAGAATAAGTTTAGGAATGGAGAGGTCACAGCTTGTAATAACTCTTAGAGCTAGGAAGATTACATCGTTGGTAAGAAAACAAACCAAAATGAAGGATATTTTAGAAATTATATAGGAGCAGAAGTGGAGATGGGCAGAACATGTAGAACAAAGAAAGGACAACAGGTAGAATAAAAGACTAGCTGAATGGACCCCAAGAGAAGGAAAACGCAAATGGAAAAGACCAGAGGCGAGATAGAAAAAATTGCAGTGGCAGTATGGCTAAGACTGGTAAAGCCTCAAGAGTCATGGACAAGGTTAAGGGAGGCCTTTGTCTAGCAGTGATTTCCTAATGAATGATGATGATGATGATGATATATATATATATATATATATATATATATATATATATTATGCCAATAAATGGGCAAGCCGCCCTTCACAGCCAGCCGCCAGCACCTGCCGGAGCATCCCAGGGCCCCTCCACCACTGCTGACATACCCCGAGATACGATCCCAACACTAGAGATGCCCCCGCACCGTCAGAATATACCACATGGGCTGCACCTTTCCTTCAGGCCCCACTACCAGAGGGCCCCTCCTGCACCTGCCGGAGTGCGACAGGGCCCCCCAACTACCAGTGCTCGACCACGGCCTGCAGGCCCGACACTTTGTCTTACCCCGCAACCCCAAAACACACCACAAGGGCCGCGTGTTCCCTTAATACCAGGGTCTCTCCTACGCCCGTTTTTTCCCCTAGAAAACGGGCTCAAAATAACAGAGTTACCCCACGGAAAAGAGCGGCGCCCCCCTACCATCACAGTAGATCTCCCTAGAACTACTTATTCACCCAAGAGGTGGTGCTACGACCGGGAGCCAGAAATGACGTAACGCCCACAGGTCGACCTGGGATTGGCCAGCACCCGGGTCGCCTCAGCCAACCCAGATGACCTGACGTCATCACAACAATTCGCCGATTGGTCCCTGGAGGGGATCAAGAGGTGAATCCGAAGGGCCCTACCACAACAATCGCCTCTACCCCCCTTGCCGGAGCGACTGGGATCTATGTCACCTGTACAAAGGGCAAGGGTCGCCCTTTTTCCTTGCACCAAAATTAGGCCAGGAAACACCTAAAAGTTGCATAGGTGCTCAGGCCAAGTCAGGGAAGGTATTTCATCTCCCCTCCTGAGTCTGAGTGCCTCAAGCCTCTCTAGGTGTTCCCTAACCCTAGCTCAGTGTCGTAGTATGTTTTTGTAAGTAACTCTTACCTGTAAACGGCAAATCGCGACAGGTAACAAGTTAGGTGTTGACTGGCCCTAACTACTATTTTCAACCAGGAGTATCACTGCATCTCCTAGTATCTCTACCAGCCTAACTGGAGAGATATTCCTAGCTTCTTGACGCTTATTAGTATCCGTGGTCTGTCTGTCAGACCCTCTCTTACGTAACCTTTAATTAACACAGTTTTGTCTATTAAACCCTCACACGCTACCTTTAACCTAAATATTCATCTATAGGTATACTGTCACATGTTTGTTGCCAAACCGCCCCCTTACCTGTAGATGACCAGCTCTGCCTCACATACACACTAAACTAGAATAAAGCTAGCTATTCCCCACACTTATGCGCACTGTTAGGATTTCCATTATTTTAATCATCCTTGCATCTCTTATTATGTTCGTGTATGGTTCTATGTCGTTTGTTTATTTGTAATTGTTTTGTTGATGTCCTTCAGGTATGTTTACCAGACTACCTGTGAATATATATTCCTTAAGTATTGTTCACTGACTACGATCTGTATATATATGACTCAACTCTCTAACTATCCCTCTATAATTAATGTGTTAAATTAATTCGTGTATTCACTTAGCACTTCTCCCTCGTAACACTAACCTTCCGTTATACACAAGTGGTGTATATGTCCATAGGTTATTTTGGACTGGTATTTCAACATATGTTTCTTGAGTATATTTGCATATAAGACGTAAGGAAAACCGGGCTATATATAATAACAATGAGAACAATAATTTCTCAAAAAGTGAATGCAATATCAAATATGACTGTACATGAACTATATAGTTTAAAACTCATGTTACTTTAGGAATATGTTACCGTACAGGATGGCTTGGGTGAAATCCACTACACCATCGACCCGAGCAGTGACCTCGGGCGTCAGTTTGGTGTGGACGGTGGTGGTCGTGTGTGGCTGAGGCGTGCCCTGGACCGTGAAGCCTCTGTGAGCCACCAGGTGCGGGTGTGGGCTGTGGATGGTGGTGATCCGCCTCGCACAGCCACAGCCACACTCATCCTCACACTACTGGACGTGAACGATAACCCTCCCCATGTTGCTGGTCCGGCCATCATGCAGGTCAGGGTGTCAGACGAAAACCAATTCCCTATTTTTTAGTTATAATTAGAGTCTGTAAAGTTGAAAATATAGTCAACAGTTCTAGTAAGTCTTTGGAAGTGATAAGTTGGCCAATACATACGTATTCTGATATAAATGTTCATGTATTCCTTCTCATATTCATTCAAATATAATAACAAAATTGTCCTGGTTTGACACCATGATGCAGGTCCCGGAGAACAGCTGGCCCCGGCATGTCACGGATGTTACCCTGGCTGATGCTGATGACTGGAGACTGGGGAACGGACCACCTTTTACCATAGCATTAGACAGTCACGCTCCAGCAGCAATCAAGAGAGATTTTACTGTCGACTTTGATTCAAGTAAGTAACCTGAAGTAGTTTCGTATTTGCTTTGTTTTACTTCTATTAATATGTACATATTGATGTTACCCTTTACCCTCAATCTGTGGTACCATTAAAACATTCAGTACCGGTGATATTCTTTTCATTATATTCTGGCAACTAATAGACGATTTTATTCAGTTTGAGAAGGATGTTTACCCATTAAAAGATTACAGACTATCTCAATTAAGCCTTTTAGTTACTATATATCCTTCCTAGACTTCATAAAATCGTCTAAATGTAGCTGAAATCAAATAAAACTACGTCACCGGTACTGTACGGGTTAAGAGGGTCTTAGTCTGATAGATCCTAGTATAGTAATGCTGCTACACTTTTTATTTATGCAGAATGTAATGTTAACGAGTTTTTAACAATGTAGATGTGACAATATTTTTTAACAAAAAGAGATTGGATGTGTTAGAGCTGTGAGGCAACAAACGTCACAAACCAACGAACACCTCCGTCGCTGATCCACACCACCTAGGCTACTCAACACACTTATCATCCCTCCCTCCCTTTTTGGACACAAGATTGAAATTCCTGAGATGAGCTTTAATTTCTCTGAAAAGTGAAATGAGTTCTAGTGGTCAAATGGGGCCAAACTGTTCAAATTGGCCAGGCCCGGTCATTTGACTTGCTCGATATGGACTGAACAGTCAAATTGGGCTAGACAGTCAAATTAATTTGATCAAACAATAACATAGGGCTGAAAAGATAAAATGGTCGAATTAGGCTGTTTGTTTGAATTGGGCTAAGCAGATGTATTGGTTAAATGCGTCGCGCAGTCAAATTGGACTTAATGGTCAAATTGGTTGAACAAGGCCAAGTGGTTGAATTGAGCAGGTACATTGTGCTAACCTGTATTGGATGAATTGGTGTAAGCAGTTGAATTGATCAAATTGGGCCGAGTGTGTGAATGATCTGAACAGGTCAATTTGGCCGAACAATCGATTTGGGCCAAGGGTCGATTTGATCCAAGCATCGTACTGGTCAAACTGGGGCTGAGTAGTCAAATTGGGGACAAGCAGTTGAATTTGTCCATTAGGCGCGTTCACAGATGCATCCTTTGTATTCCATTCATGTGATAAATGGCATGAAATCAGGCATAGATGCTTCTACCGAAATATGTACACCTTTATCTTGGGGGTATTTTTCTAACCTTCATGGAGGTCTAGGGAGCAAACTAAAAACCTCCCCTTAAGCGGTCGAAATACTTGAATTAAGTTGAATAGTCGAATTGAACTGATCGGTTGAATGTGAACCATTACCAACCTCTCCATTCTACCTCGTGTATCTCTCCCAGATATTTTTGTTGAACCTTGCTTTAAAAGTCTTTCTTATCCGTTTCAACAACAACAACAAGAAATATAGAAGATGGACGTGTAATATGTATGTGAGGATTGACGACTAACTATTTGTTTTCTATTCCATGCCACATTTTTCACTGATGGTTCAGTTATTTATTACAGACCAGTAAGATTCAATAATAATGTACAATACAGTATGTCTATTGTATAATTTTGTGTGATACATCATATTAAACTTTGATCCTATCTTACACACAAGCGGCAATTCTAATCTGGCATATATTTGAAATAACGTTGTATTAGCTACCTTTAAGTAATCGATCATCACTTTAGTGTCCGATACTAATGCAAAAGATCTCGGAAATATTGTTGACCATTGACAAATGACGGTAATAACGAGGAACAGGGTTCAGACTCTATGAAGTTTCAGTTTCAGAGTTGGGAAAGTGTTTCTACCTGTCTATCAAATGTTTCTGGAAAATATTTGTTGAAGAGGAGACCCCGATAATGATGAACATTGCGTATAATGATAGGGACAGAATAATGAATATACCTTTCATTCGTAAGATTGATTTGTTTTTGTTTTTTAAGCTGAGTAACACAGCATTCAGGTCCAATCGAACGCCCTATTACAATAATATCAATTCCGTATGTAATGTATGTAACTAAAAAATCAATAAAAGAATACAAAATGGAAGAGTTACCGTGAGTGCATAATGAGTACCGTAAATGAGAACCGATGTTGCCATGTATACAAACTGCCTCATCTCAGTACGACAAAAAGGTAATACCGGCATGTGTAAATAGTTATCGAACGGCAATGGTTAAATGTTCCTACTGTTGCCAATTATAAACATGAGCCCAGTTTGCATGTATTGCTGGTCAGATTATGTGATAGAGCTGATGTGCTACCTAGTAGAGGCAGTTTTCATATCGATTCCATGGAAAATTGAAAAGTTAAATCAATTGTACAGTTTAGTAGCCTACAGCTTGTGATTTACTAAGGGCTAAGTAAAAACAAACCGGTTAGAACAAATACCACCATGATAGTATCCGTTTAACTTTACTATGATGCCAATGCCATTCACCCTTTGATTTAAATTGCAGAATGTTCGATTATCCACAAATATTTTAATTTAGTTAATCACAGCAGGGTTACATTAACCCCTTCTGTACCAGCGAAGTCATTCTACTTTTATTCTTGCTATATTTAGATGAGTTTGTGCAACTTAACTCCCTAAAAGCGGGCATGCTTGTTTACATGACCGTATTGCTGGGCGGGTATATTCACCGAAAACGAGCTTCATTCCATGCTCTTTTTCATGCATAATCAGGATCCACAGCGTAATACAATTATATATATGTGAAAGGGCGATAATAGAGCTTTCCAATGACACCTGAATCATCCTAGTACGACCACTGGTTATCTTGCAACGATCGTGTAACCAGAGGTGAAAATACCCTAAAATAAGGTATTTTTCGCGGTTTTTACCTTATTGTGCGAGGTACGGAGGTGGGGACGAGACACAGTACATGTCAGTGATGGCCGCAAGGTGGTGGCGAGCGGCCTGAGGCCGGCTATCGTCCCCCGAACGCGCGGACTCTCTCTCATAGCTCATAACGTCCTCAAAATGGCACCCGTCATATGATGAGCACTGCAGGGGTGGCCAATATTCTCTCTCCCGTCATATGATGTTCACTGTCGGTTAGGTGTTAAGAAGGATCTGCGGTAGTAAAATGGTTAAATGAGAAAGTTCGAATCCTGTTAATTATTGGAGGCCCTTTTGAAACTGAATATAATCGTCTAATAGCAGACTGAATACAGTTAAAAGTACATCACCAGTACAAAAGGGGTTAAACACTGTTCACACATTCAAGAGTGCTAGCGTGAATGTCCGCGACCGTGCATTCGGGCGCAGTCTTGGAAAAATTACGTTGAATGTAATTTTTTTGCAAATTTTCGAGATTAGATATTAATAGTTACAAATAGTGCCAGAATGCAGTCGCACACACTCCTGGTACATTCTTAGTGTGCTGCGAATGTACTGAGAATGTGTCCAAATTTGAATTTTAACAGTCTTTTTTATTGTACGAATAGCTACGAATGTTATAGAATGCACTAAGAGTAGTTATGAGTAGTTACGAGTAGTGATGAATGTTGAAGAGTATGTCGGCATTCGTTGCTCTTGAGGCAATTCGCAAACACTCTCATCACACCGTCACTCACTCTCAGTAACTCTTCACTTTATTCTCAGTATATTCATTACTACTCTCACACATTTGTCAACAGTCGTTCACACTCGTAACTATTTGCAGTTTCGATTATGAATAAACGGTTTTATTTGCTCACTCTTTCAACTATTCTCAACACACTCTTACATATTCTCACCACACTCTCAACTATTCTCAACATATTCTTGATAGTTCACACACATTCCCAGCTACAATGTACATATCAGCCCAACTTTCAACGAATGATTCGTATGCACTCGTTCTTACTCTCACACACTCTTGCATAATGTCAACACATTCGTAATTATTTTGGCAGTTGAGAATGTTCAAGACTGCTGCCGAATGTTCAGAGTGACAAAGAGTGTGTTACAACTGTGTATGTAGCGGCTCGCTTGGTGTAGTGACTAGCGTCTCGGACTTCCACCCAGAAGGCCCGGGTTCGCGCCCACGCTCGGCGCATTAAAGATTTTTCACAAGCACTGAGTCGTTACCATCCCTCATGAGCAAAGGGATGGGGTAGTAGTACAGGACCCCAATGGAAATACGCCTAATCGGCCTTATTGAGCTATCCTTAGCTAGCTTAGCATGCGCTAGCTTTAAGAACTATTATTATTATTATTATTATTATTATTATTATTACTATATGAATAGTGACGATGAGTTACGAATCATTGAAAATGCTTGAGAGTAGATACGAATGAACTGAGACTCGATGCATTCGGGCTCAAAACTTCAAACATGGGTGAAAGAATGGCTCCATGCCCCGACTGTTTGCGAACCTTTGAGAGTGTGCTGAGAGTTTCTAAGAGTTTCTGTGAGTTTCCGAGTGTTTTGAGAATGTGATTGTGATTGTGCCCGAACGTCTATTCACCTCGACTTGCGCTCACACTCTTTAATGTGTGAACTAGGCTTAACACTCTCTTATCTCTTTCCACTCGCCACAATATTTCACTGTTCACTCTTCTGTTACTTGTACAATGAACAATCTTTTTCAGAACGATTACAGTGTAAGCTAAGCCTCCTTTGTTACGGATAATAATTGGAAGCCACCAGTCAACTCATTCTCATACCTATTCTGTTCAATTCTCTAACCCAAGAGCATCCCGGTTTTCCGTTTTTCATTAACTATTATAGTGCATTCTGAAACCCTTCGTCAGTCCATCCTTTCCCCCTCATTGCGACTATATCTCCTTCAAGCTCCATGTACCCAATGTACCTTAAACACTAGTTGCAGGCAGTCTTACCCTTTTTTTATGTTCCAACTCTAATTCCAGACATAAAATTATAGCATGTAGATTTGATAACTCAACACAAGAAGGTCAGGAGGTAATATCCAGATGACGAATGAAACAACTAGATAATTAAGTGTTGTAACCAACTTGTTTATTGTCTTACCTTCATAGACCTACAGCACCTGGTTGTCTCCTTCTGGCCCATTGCAGCTTTGATGTTTCAATGCAGCATCGCCACTGTCTTGCCGCCTCATCTAGCAATCTTGTACAACTCTCTATCTCTCACGCTACTTATTGAGCCTCTCGCTCACTAGGCACTGCTCTCCCAATGAAATCTTGTTACTTTCAATGCTTCCATAAGCCAAAATCTCCATGTATCTACCTATTAACCCGGGAACTGCGGGGAGACTCTTAAGAGTTCCCCCGGCGGACTACGGGGAGACTCTTATGAGTGAGTGAAAAAAAAAATCAACTTTTGACATCGAATTTTTTTTTTATTTTTTATTTTTATATTTTTTTTTTTTTTTTTTTTTTGCCCCTGGGCCATGCAAAATCTCAGTCCTCTACCTCCCCTCCTTCCCCACTTTCCTCCTCTCCTTCAGTTATCACCTATTTTCCCTGTTATTCCCTTATTCTGAGGTATATTTTCGTGCTAACATTAGCGAGTTGCAAGCAGGGTGTTGTCATCACTGATGGCAAGCGAGTGCAAGAGAGAGAGAGAGAGTATCGATCGACTGTGTCTCAGTGGCCTTGGGGGAAATTGGCGGGAAAGCAGATTGCCTCACCCATACATTATACAACTCGCGGGCTATATCTCCGATTTTGACCATCCAAACGCTGTTTTCACTCGTTTTATTGTTGTTTCAGGTTAATACCTTTATAATCAACCCATAATAGGCGCATATGGATAAGTATTAATGCTATTAATGGCACAATGAATATTTTAGTGACGGAAACACCTCAAATACGTCAGCACAGGGGGACGTTTCCAATTATCCCCATGCGCACTTCAGAGGTTAAGAACTCCCACAGGTCTATCCCTTATACTTCAACAATACACAAATCAATCCCTCTTCGTCTCTCAGTATTCTCGATGTTTCTTTTTCTTTTGATCTCTCTTAAAAAACATATTACCACTCTTGCTAAAGCTGCTTCCAAGAAGCTGGGTGTACTCAACTGCCTCAGGGGGTTCTTTACCCTGCACAGCTTCTTTATTATGCACACAGTGCGTCCATGTATCGAGTATTGTTCGCATGTGTGGGTAGGTTCCTCCTCTCACACAGCACTTCTAGACAAAGTAAAAAGGAAATTTGTTTTGTCTCATTATCTCACATCCACTCACCGATTGTCTGCAATCTCTCGCTATTCTACCGCTATTACAATAATCAGTTTTCCTCAGAGCTCTCTCAGTGTATGCCACTTCCTCTACGTAGAGCACGTAGCACCTATCTTGCAACACAATTCCACCTCTACTCTCTGCAACTCTCCAACTCAAGAGTGAATCGATATTCCCAATGTTTCTTCTATTCAACAGCTGAGCCCTGGAACTCTCTCCCTGAATCCATATTTTCCCCATCCTATGACTTAAATTGTTTCGAGCTCCGTGTGTACAGGCATTTTGGCTCGAACATTCCTTGATTTTGGCTCTGTCACTCTTTCAACTCTGGGGGAGGCATTCGTCACAGGCAGTTTTGCCTTTTGTCTCCCTCATCCACAAAGAAGAAAACATATTCTGCATATGGGTATATTCATACAATATGTGTGTATTGGAAACAGTGAGGGTATATTAATAATGTGTCGGTGGGCTTTGTGGTAATGCACTGAAACTAAGTTAAACACAAATGATATCCCAATACTATCTTTCCTTGCCACATTGGAACTTGAGCCCGGGATTTTAAGATTACCAGTCCAGTAGCAAAACCATTCCATCACACCTATTTCATTCCTTATAGGAGCGCTGGAAGAGATTTCAGCTATTTCATGCCCAAGGGTTCATCACTTTGATAGAAATTATGAACATTGGTAGGCAGACAATTTCATTTGATGTTGATTCTTAAATAAGGAGAGTCCCCCTCCCCCCGTAAGCACACACACACACACACACACACACACACACACACACGGCCACAGTGGCCGCGTGCAATGAGTCAGTGTTTCAAGTTGCATGGTTCAGGTAGCGCGGGTTCGATCCCAGTTACCTGTGGAAGAGGGTTCTGTCAAAAAATGTTTTGGCTGTGGAGGATATATAGGTGTGGATGCGCCACCTCTAGGTTCCACCAGGTTCGCTGCCCACATCCTACCCACTCTTGGTTTATGTAGGCATTTTGGTGGCAGCCAAAGTCAAGCTGTTGACTCCTTAGGAAAAGTTAGAATAGACCATTGTGTATTTTGAGCCTCATTGGCTGCTGGCTGGAAATAAACCGATTAGTACTATTATATACACACATAAGAACATAAGAACATAAGAACATAAGAAAATGGGAGTCTGCAGAAAGCCGATTGGCCTAAGCAAGGCAGATCCCTGTCCCACACAACCCCAAATCAATTACAAAGCCCAATTATAGGCTCAACACTCTAATACCCTGAGGATCATCTTACCAAAACGGTTAGAGATTAACGCAGGATTATGGGGGTCTGCAGAGCGCTGATTGGCCCAACCCGGCTGATCCCCCTTCACACCCAACCCTTCTCGTCCATATGCTTATCCAATTTTATCTTAAAGCTCCCTACAGTTTTAGATCCCACTATAGCACTTGGTAGTCCATTCCACCCATCTACAACTCTGTTACCAAACCAATATTTGCCTATATCTTTTCTGAAACGAAATTTATCTAATTTGAAACCATTGGTACGAGTTCTTTCGCTATCACTGAACTTTAGTACATTTGTCATGTCCCCTTTGTTAATCCCACTAACCCACTTGAACACCTCTATCATATCCCCTCTAACTCTGCGTTTCTCTAACGAATGTATACCTAATTTCTTCAACCTTTCTTCATACGGAAGATTTCTAATATTATGGATAATTTTTGTCATTCTACGCTGTACTCTCTCCAATGAATTCTGTAATATTCTGTAATAAGGACACCAAAATTGGACAGCATAATCCATATGGGGTCTCACTAATGACAAGTAAAGTTTTAAGATAACATCAGCAGTTCTGTTACTCACACTCCTAGAGATGAACCCGAGAATCCTGTTTGCCTTATTACGAACGCCTATACACTGTTTTCTAGGCTTCAAATCATTGCTAACAAACACACCTAGATCTTTCTCGCAGTCTGAATTTTCTAATTCTAAATTAGCTAGTTTATATTTAACACTTGTTTGCATCTTCCCTATCTTTAATACCTTGCATTTGTCAATGTTAAACTTCATCTGCCAATTTACTGACCATTCATGTAAGGTATCTAGATCCCTTTGGAGGCACTCTATATCGCTATCTGAATCAATTGATCTCCCCATTTTAGTATCGTCTGCGAATTTACTTATCCTACTAGTTATACCTAAATCTAGGTCATTTATGTATATAAGAAACAACAGGGGACCTAATACCGATCCCTGGGGGACACCACTTTTGACTGCTCCCCACTCTGACTTGGTACCATTTATGCTGACTCTCTGTTTCCTACCAATTAGCCATGACCTAATCCATCCCAACAACGCCCCACCTATTCCATGTGCCTCAACCTTTCTCATCAATCTCTCATGAGGGACTCTGTCGAAAGCTTTACTGAAATCTAAATATATAATATCGTATGCCTTGTCATTATCTACTGCTTCATATACCTCTGAGAAAAAACTAAGCAAATTAGTAAGGCAAGAACGTCCCTGTGTGAATCCATGCTGAGAAGAATTGATTAAGTTAAATGTTTCTAAGTGGTTTCTCATTTTCCTAGCAATAATTGACTCTAGTAGCTTTCCTATGATTGAAGTGAGACTAATGGGACGGTAATTGGATGCTATTGATTTATCACCTTTTTTGAAAATCGGAACTACATTTGCAAGCTTCCAAGCTTCTGGAACTATACCTGTTTCTAATGAATTGTTAAAAAGAAATGTTAATGGGTAACTTAACTCATCTCTGCATTCTTTTAATACTCTGGCATATACCTCATCGGGAGCAGGCGATTTCTGAGGTTTCAGTCTGTCAATTTCCTTAAGCACATAATTTCTACTTATAGTAACCGTACTTAACCTATTTTCTATACTATCTCTATATACCTTACGGACTTCTGGAATCTGTGCCAAATTTTCATTAGTGAAAACGGACAGAAACTGACTATTTAATGTACTGCACATTTCTAAATCATTTTCTGTCATTTCTCCTATCGAAGTTTTAAGGGGGCCTATTTTATCTCTAACTTTAGATTTATATAGCTGGTAAATCATACCACTCTCACACACAGACACACACACACACACACACACACACACATATACACACACTACTGTTCATACATGAGAACCATCCATCACTTACACAGGGATTAGCCCAAAGCTCACACGCCTACCACAATTCCCACATATACACAAATGGCCCCTTGTGTAAACACCTACTGTACATGTCTATCCTCCTGGATTTTCAACCTTATAAAAAGATGATATGTCTCAAAATTTAAGTCTGCAACATGCCACACTCATATTTTTTTTTTTTTTTTTGTTTTTTAAGAGACAATGAACGGAGGAAGGAAAAACACAGATAAAACAAAAAGGTCCATGTTCCTAAAGGCATCCTCCAATCATAAAATGTTTGTAACAACTGGATTTAAACATTTGTAGATTGTAAGTTTGTGGAAAGCAATTCGAGGGAAGTGAATTCCAAAGAGTAGTAGCTCTGGGGATAAATGAATTCTGATAAGCAGAAGTTCTGCAGTGTGGAGGAGAAAGTGTAAATTTATTCATATATATTCAATTATATAATAAACAATTACATTTTAATAAGTGAATGCAGTGACATAACTATTAAGCAACTCATGAAACAATGTAACTCACATAAACTATTTCTTAAGAGACATTGAATGGAGGAAGGAAAAACAAAGACAACACATATGGTCCATGTGCCTAAAGGCATCCTCCATTGACAAACTGTTTGTAAAGACAACTGAATATAAACTGTTGTAGACAACAAGTTGTGGGAGGTCCTGATGTGGCGGCGTCTACGCCGTGGCACCACCTCCCGGAGCTGCCAACTGCGGATGGCTGCCGACCCTCCGCGGCCGGAGACAAGATCAATCGACCAGTGGAGGACAACCGGATGCCGGCCGCGGGGAGCAGTTTCGGGAGCCAAACCGTCACAACTATCCCCTGCCCCCCCCTGGGGGCACGGGTCCTTGGAGTGGCTTCGGTCGCGCCGGGAATTTCCACACCTCTCACACCACACACACACATCACACAGTTTTTCCTACACCGAGAAATGACTCTCCGGCTGTCATTTCTCGAAGACTTCTTCTAGCCGGAGACATTGAGAGCAACCCAGGACCCACGTACACATACATATGTCCAACTTGCTCAAAACCCATCACTTCGAGTCGCCACACTAAGGGTTCAGTTCTCTGCAATTCATGCAGGAACTGGACCCACTTCACTTGTACAACACTTGCCTCCAAGAAACACTACACGAACACCTGGACCTGTTCCTCATGCCCCTCCCTCTCCCAGTCAAATCCCTCGCCTAAAACCCGTCCACCTCTCCTCCCCAACCAACCTAGCCTTCCCATATCATCCACTCCCCCCCCCCTTAAACCCGTCCACCTCTCCTCCCTAACCCACCTAACTTTCCCATACCATCCACATCCTCAACTCAACACACCACACCCCATCCTAATCCATTCCAACCCCCATCTCCTGCTCCCCAATCCCCACCCCCACCTCACCCATCCCAACCTCCAGCCCCTCCCTCACCCCCACCCCATCCTCGTGCAGCAGCACCCAACATACATCGTGCACATAACATTAACATTCTCCAATTGAACATAGATGGCATTAACACAAAGAAACACGAACTCTCACACTTCATCAAACAACACAACATACACATTGCCATCTTACAAGAAACAAAACTCCGCACATCACAAAAAAACACCCACATTTCATAATTTCACCACCATCAGACAAGACCGGGCTGTCGGCGGGGGCGGTGGACTCATCACCCTGGTACACAATGAAATATCATACATAGTAACCAGTGTACAAACCAAATCCCTCCTCCCCCCAAATGATAACACAACAGAAATTCAATCAATTAAAATACGCACTGGCAACAAATCCAACATAACCATCATAAACACATACATCCCTCCCCAAACATCCCCTACAGTACCAAATGAATACAGACCACACTTACAACACATCACAAACACCCCACACATCATCCTGGGTGGTGACTTCAACGCCAAGACGTCGGCCTGGTTTGTCGACAACCCTGACACAGACAGAGGGCTGGTACTACAAAACCAAACAGATAACCTCATCATCCTTAACGACATCCATCAACATACCCATATTCCTCACCAAGCCCTCTATAACCCATCATCTCCAGACATCACCTTTTGCTCCCCAGAACTCGCCCCCACAACATCCTGGAGGGTGGTCAGAACCTTAGGCTCTGACCACCTCCCGATCATTATCACCACCAAAACCAGACTCACCCAGCTAGCCACAAACACACATACACCAATTATAAAAGAGCTAACTGGGAAGCATTTACAAATGAGACAGAACAACACTTCACAACTCTAAACAGTACACCCATCACTAACATCAACAATGCTGTACACATACTCAATAAAACTATCCAAAACGCTGACAAGAAACACATTCCAAGAGGTAACAGAAAAAGACACAACCCCAACTTCACACCAGAAATTCAAAACCTCATCAGACAACGCGACACACTGAAACACTCCCCAGCACCCCACACACAAGACATCACACAACAAATTCAAGCACTCAACACCCAAACTAACAACAAAATACAAGAACAACAAAAACTAAATTGGAATAACTTCCTACAAACACTTGATCACAAAACAAACCACAAAAAAATCTACAAAACACTAAACAGCATCACACTTTCCAACAGCAACACAACACAATCACATGCTGCAATCACAACAACAGACTCTACTCCTTCATGTAAACAACAAGCAAACACTCTCATCAATCACTTCTCACATGTCAGCCACCTAAAACCTCACAAAGACGACCGACGTGTCATCCGACGTAAGAGACAATTCCCCACAGACCCTGACTATACAACCCTTCACCAATCACCAGACAAAGCATATCATCAACAATCTCAAGCACTCACCCGCCTGTGGCCTAGACAACATAAGCAACATACACCTCAGACACCTGGGACCACAAGGCATACAAACACTCACTAACATATCAAACTACAGCTATTCACACAACACAATACCAGACATTTGGAAGCATGGTATCATCATCACATTCCCCAAACCCAACAAAGACCCCACGCTACCCTCCTCGCACCGCCCCATCACACTCCTTTGCTCCCCCTCCAAAGTCATGGAACGCCTAGTATTACAACTAATTACACCCGACCTACCCCTAGCTCCAACACAACAATTGCTTTAGGCCACTGCACTCCACAAACACTCTTCTCACAGACCTTACACAAAGAGCTTTTGACGGCATCAACTCAGCTAGACCACCACACAGATCACTATTAGCCACACTCGACATTAGTAAAGCCTTCGATGCCATCCCCCGCCACAACCTAACAAACAAAATCTACAACACAAACATGCACAACAACACAAAAAGGTGGCTGGCCAACTTCCTAGCAGGCAGATGTGCACACGTATCTTTTGCCGGTC
The DNA here is from genome assembly GCA_032716605.1 of Paralithodes platypus. Lineage (NCBI taxonomy): Eukaryota > Metazoa > Arthropoda > Malacostraca > Decapoda > Lithodidae > Paralithodes > Paralithodes platypus. The sequence goes on along the minus strand of CM064511.1, from coordinate 13,263,464 downwards.
AGTCATCTAAAATCAGAAACTTTCCAAACGGAGTCCCACAGGGATCCGTCCTATCGCCCGCACTCTTCAATCTGTACATGCACGATATAACTACACCCAATACTCCCCAAATAAACTTAGCCTCCTATGCAGATGACATAACACTCACATGCACACACCATGACCCAAGAAGAGCAACAGATCTCCTTCAACCCTATCTCAACACACTACATGGCTGGTGCACTACAAACAGACTGAATCTAGCCCCAGCCAAATCCACCGCAACCCTGCTCACAAGCTGGACAGGTGAACACGAATACATCCCTCAACTCACCATAAACAACACACCCCTAACACATACACACACACCCAAAATCCTAGGAGTAACATATGATACTCATATGACATTCAAACAGCACACCACAAACATTAAAAAGAAACTGACACCCAGACTTACCGCCCTCAGGTCACTTGCTCACACAAAATTTGGACACAACAAAGAAACTACCACCACAGTATATAAACAATACATAAGATCAGTAATGGAATACGCAAGGGCAGCTTGGGCTTCTAACCTAGCTGAAACACATCATAAGACCTTACAGACTATCCAAAACAAAGCCCTGAAGATCATTACAGGCTGCACAGCTACTGCACCCACAGATCATCTACATCAAGAAACCAAAATCCTCAAAGTCAAAGACCATCTGGACATGAGAGGCACTCAATTTCTGGCAGCAGCCTCCACGAACCAAGACCACCCACTAAACTACATGGCAACACACCCACAGACACCAAGAAATATCAAAACAACACCCAGCACACGGTATCACACACAGTTATTGTCCTCTCTCCCTCCCTGCCCACCCCGAACCAACTTCCAGAAGCACATCCATACTCATATCTCTCGCCAATCCATCCACTTACTCACAGACAACACGCAGCTGCATGCACGACCTCCCGAAATCCATCCTTCCGAATCCTCCCTCCCTCGCGAGGACAGAGTCCACCTGGCCAGGCTGAGATGCGGACACCATCCAGTTCTCCTGAGCTATCAGAAGAGACTGGATGACTCCGTTGTCGACGCCTGCCCAGGATGTAACACAGCACCCCATACCATTAAACACATCATAGAAGACTGCATTTCACACAACCACTTACGCCAACAACACAACCTACACTCAATGAGAGCTCTGTGGGAAAGCCCGATCGTGGCCATGGCCTTCCTCAGGGACTCGGGGCTGTTCGGCCAGGCAGCTTAGGGAACAGCAACAACAACAACAACAAGTTGTGGGAAGCAACTCCAAGGAAAGGAATTCTAGGGAATTGAAGTTTGTGGGATTCATTCATTTTGATAAGCAGAAGTTCTACATAGTGGAGGGAAGAGTGTACATTAATTGGTATTTCCAGCTGCCCTAGTACTGCGGGGAAGGATGTGGAGAGGTGGCACAATCGAAGTAAGTTCCTCGGAACGTTTGCTGTGAAACTATCTGTAGAATAATGCAAGGGATGCAACATATCTTTGTATAAATAATGGAGGAAGGTCTTGCATGATTGAAGGGTTATTGATTAATCTAATAGCTTATTTGGAATTTTATCCAACTGCGTTAAAGTAACCATTCCACATCCATTCCACAAAGGTGAACAGTATTCCATCTGAGAACACACATGACATATATTTACTATGACAACTTGGTCGTCGGTGAAACTTTCTCGAACTCTGTACAGGAGTCTTAGTATTTTTAGAGGAACTTTTAACAACGGATCTAATAATAGGTGTCCACCTTAGGTTAGTATTCATATTACGCAGAGGTTGTCAAAACTAGAAGAAGTGGGAATATTTAAATACTTATTTTCGTCTTTTCCTATCAAGAGAATATTACTTACATGTAAAGTACTCTTCCAAATTAACTGTATTTATACATTTTAATATACTGTCTCCTATGTGGTGGCATATACTGTATATATTGCACTTTTGATTTGGGTTGTTCAATAGACTTTCAATCAAGTGCGAAGTTGATCATTGCATCACCTGTATTTCAAACATGATGTTGCACTGTGTGGTTTAGGAAAGAAGGGTTGGAAATATGACTGTAAGGATGTATGTGTGATGCTATATTCTGTCCATACGACTGTGCACAGTATTCCAGCATGTTCTTGCCTTATCATCCATACATCTGTATTCAGTTATGTTTCGTATTATCCTGTAAATTTGTTTTCTTCTTTTCTGCTAGACATATGATTATTTTGAAGAGGTTGAATAAATATTATGAGATAATACTGTCAGTGAAAGGAAAACGTTTTGGGTGAGACAGCCGAATATTGGCAGCCAGTTGACAATCCTGCACCCATCACTACCACGACCAAGGAATTGTGGCTAATGTTGGTCAGGCTGCTGACATCGGAACTCTTTCCAGGATATTCTTAATTGGTTTAGTTTTAGCGAAGCTTATGGTGTAGGGGATACGGAATTAACGAAGCATTTGCATATTTCTCAAGCAGTTAAAGGATTGCAGTGAAACAGGGTGTACAGTATTCGTTAAATTATCTAGAGATGAAAAACTACATACTGTATATGAGACAAATAGCATAACATATAATGTATTAGTATACAGTATACAATGGTATGTTACAATGCTAATAATCTCATGTATCCATTCTTCTGTGTTGTGCAGAAAGCTCTTGGACGGACTTAGCCTGGTTTAAAGCTTGAAGACTGCACATAATTATTATGAGACCATGACATTATATTCGGGAACTGTGAATAGCTTAAATAACCGTTTTAGAAAACTGAAAATGTTTCTTCTACTTCTTGTCGTCATTATTGACTACTACAGTTAGTTCAGTAAATACATTGCCATACACATTATTTGGCTTAATAACAAAGGCACAAAATGTCTGCCAGTATCCAATCTCAGTACACTGAAGGGTCTCTAGATCAAGTGGCCGGCGACCTAACACAAGCCTCTAAGCCGGATATATGGATAACAGTTTTGCTATAAACAAGATTAAGCTTGCCATACTCATTCACATAAGAGCACCTTTTTCATTCTACCATCATATATTTTAATACGAAATTATAAGGCTATTTTACCATTAAAGAACACAATAGTGTGCCACCAAATTATATTAAGTATTAATGGGGATTCGATCCCAGGAATATCAGACAAGAGACCAGAGTGGTGCCACTGCTTCACTCCGGCCATAGTGAAGCACTGTTAATGCCCTGGCCTATCATCTGAAAGTCTGGGGTACGATTCCCCACTGGCAGCTAGTGAAATTGGAGGTTATGTTTTCGATCATGTCTTCATCATCTTGTCCTATAAGATGTATGGATGTATGTATGTATATAATTCTGGCACATACCCCATAGCTGAGGGTGGCCGACTCGGGACAGAACCCGAACAGAAACAACATTTAAAGATCCAATTCTTAGGGTTCGGGACCACTTTCGCATTCCCTCGCCCATGTATCTGTCTCGTCTAGTAGGGGAGGAGGATTCCTAGCTCCCACCCCCTATAAGATGTTTAACATTTTTCCCCTTGGCCATATTCTTATGTTATGTACTCCAATTTATTCAACTATTATTCCTTGAATTACTTATGTACAAGGGTACATATATATATTATATCTCATGCTAATAACCTTAATATAACAACTCATATTATTAAACATGGTATTTCTTGTATCAACTACATCTCATGTAGACAGTCAGTAAGGCGCCTAGTTTATGCCTGTGACCCAAATAGATCATGGGATTAGCATACGTCAGATATGAGGTCAGCATACCTCGGACGGCCCACATCACGTGGCAGGCCGCTTGTAATATGGCATGGATACAGTGTGACCGTACTGTGGAAAGTTTACCTAGGGCGTGTCACATTTTGAGACCACACCCTAATACGTCATTTGGACAGGTAATAATATAACAGAATCTAGAGAGCCGGAGGGTAGAAAGACGGAACCCTCAGCTCGCACAACTAGGGGTTAGAAGTCAACTCTGTGTGTGATAAACAGAGCTATCATACTTGGATTAATTTTACTATTACAAATACTTATACGATCAATATATTAGTGTACTTCTGAATAAGTCTTAAGATATAATTTATTAAACTATTGTGAATTATTCTCAAGTTTCAGTTACCTGATTCTAATTATTACATTGAGTTATTTGATTATTCCCAGTATTATCTATTGTGTGGTGGCAGTCCAAAGGGTGTCTAGATAGAACTAGCATCCCTAATTCACACTTCCATACATGGTGGCAGCGGTGCTAATAGTCAAAATGGAGAAGGGTGATGAGGGGCTCTGCAGACTCCAAAGAGAGGTGAAGAGGTTTGGTATAATAACGGATAATGGCACGCTACCAAATAATAAGGGCATCTGTCTATTTTCTTTCAAACTTGTAAGATAAAAACTGTTGAAGGTTGTCATGTAAACGGGCGGACTCTAAGCTTCTTATTTTCCTTGTTTTCTATGTGAGTGAGGGAGACAAAAGGCAGAACTACCTGTAGAGAGTGCCTCCCCCATAGTTGAAAGAGTGACAGAGCCAAAATCAAGGGACATTCGAGCCAAAATGCCTGGACACACGGAATTTGAAGCAATTTAATTTATAGGAGGAAGGAAAGACTGATTCTGGGAGAGAGTTCCAGAGCTCAGCTGTTGAATAGAAGAAAGACTGAGAGTAACGTTTCACTCTTGGGTTGGATAGTTGCCCAGAGGAGGGGTGGGATTGAGTTGCAAGACGGGTACCACGTACCCTACGTAAAGGAGGTGGTATACACTGGGAGAGCTCTGAGGAACACTGATTATGGAGAGCTCTGAGGAACACTGATTATTGTAGTAGCGATAGAATAGCGAAAGAGATGCAACATTACAGCGAAGAGAGTTTGCAGAGAGTTGGTGAGTGTGCGGGAATTAATGATACGATAGGCCTTCCTTTATACTTTGTCTAGGAGTGCGGTGTGAGAGGATCCCCTCCTACCCGCCCCTCATACACATGGGAACAATACTCAATACAAGGACGCACTGTATCTCTGTACAGAGCAAGAAGCTGCGCAGGGGTAAAGAACTCCTTGAGGCGGTTGAGCACACCCAGCTTCTGGGAGGCTGCCTTAGCAAGACTGGTAATATGGTCCTTCCAAGTGAGAGCAGAAGAAAAAGAAAGAAAGAAACGTTCACCTTTTCACTAAGAAGTATATCGGTTGAATTATATTATTTACGACCAGTCTTAGTCATCATAATATTGAGGAGCTTCTTGCACATTCAATAAAAAAGGCATGTCAAAATATTACTATCAACCACTTCAATACGATTACGTCATTCTTGTATTTTAGTCTGGTTATCATTTGACCATTTTACTCAGGTTAGGAAGGAAATGTGGGCATAAAAGGGTACAGACTATCTCAAACAACCAAAGGACTCTCACAAACCCTCACTGAGCTTAAGAAAATCGTCTAATGCTAACCCTAATACAGGGTAGAAGTTCGTCCTCGTGCTGAAGGGGTTATTAATAGTAGTAATAGCAATGATAGTAGTAGTAGCATTAGTAGTACTTACTTTGCACTAAAGTAATGTGCACCAAATTCCGATATCCTGGTTTCGCTATGAAGAGGGCTGTGTTATGCTGAATTGAGGTGTGTTGTCTCCGGAACCGTTGACGCACTACTTCCCGTAAACGGCTGCCTCCACAACATTGAACACTAAGACCCAAGTTGTTCGCAAAGCCAAAATGAAAAAAAAAATAAGCTGCCGGGTCTCCGCTACCGACTGTGGTGGCTCTTACACTGTTATATTGTTAAAACGTGATATAGCGGAATTGGAGTGTAGCTGATTCATCTGACTTAATGTATTATATATGTGAAGATATTGAAGCAATGAACACTGCCGCAGCAAATGCACCAATTTTGGTGTTTGCATGGTTTGGTGTTCGGTGCTAATTACATGAGATAAAATGTGTGTTCATTCTGATATTATAATTATGTTGTCTAGGGAAATCCCTAAGAAATTTGGCAGGATAAAGCTTTATTTTTTTGTTATTTATTATTATTATTATTATTATTATTATTATTATTATTATTATTATTATTATTATTATTATTATTATTATTATTATTATTATTATTATTATTATTATTATTATTATTATTATTATTATTTGCTTTTGCATTATTATTATTATTGTTATTTTTTAACTTAGGAACCAGAAGACAAAGTAGTGAATAACAGCTATTGTGAGATTACGGTGAAATTGAATAGATATGCGATATACCTGGTCTCCATGGCAACGTATTATAGGGTGAACGATACTGACACTGAAGTACAGTTACCAACGCGTAAACCTGGTACTCGTGTTGTGAAGGGGTGATGGTATTTTTCCCTTAATGCATGCTTTGGCTACTGTACATTTGGCAATATTTCACCTGTTCTACCAGATTGCGGTATATGGAGTATTTGGAATTAGTTTATGATTTAAGAGTGTGTAAACTCTACAGTGGAACACATTCTATCCATTTCTCCTTTCTCAGAAATCTCCATCTTAGGAGATTTCAACGTTCACCACCGCCATTGGCTCTCCTCTCACACTACTGATCCACCTGGTGAACAAGCCTACGTCTTTTCTATCCTAAATGACCTAGAGCAGTTAGTTCAGCAACCCACCCGTATCCCGGATCGCATCGGAGATCGGCCCAACATTCTTGACTTGTTTCTAACTTCTAACCCTTCTTCTTATACTGTCGATCTTTTCTCTCCTCTGGGCTCCTCCGACCATAAACTTATCTCTGTCACCTGTCCTATCTCTCCAGTACAGCCACCCGATCCTCCTAGCCGGCGGCGCTTGTGGCACTTTGGCGCTGCCGACTGGGAGGCTCTTCGGCAGTACTTCTTTGATTTCCCATGGAATGATTTCTGCTTCCATGGCCGAGGACCCTCGGAGAGTGCTGAACGCATTACCGAGGTAATCCTATCGGGCATGGAAGCATACATTCCATTCTCTTTCTCTCAGACTAATGCTAAAAAATCTTGGTTTACTCACGCCTGTTCTACTGCTGTCCGCAATAAGGAGGAAGCATTCAAACGGTACCGACGCCTTAAAACTCAAGACTCTCATTCTTCATATGTTTCTGCCCGGAATCAAGCCAAATCTGTTCTTCGACTTGCCAAACACTCTTTCATCAATAATAAATGCACTGAACTATCCAACTCTAGCTCTTCCCAAGCTTTCTGGCATCTAGCCAAAAACCTCTCCAACAATTTCTCTTCCTCGTCTTTCCCTCCCCTTTCCCACTCTGATGGCACAACCATCACTTCTTCCTCTGACAAAGCTAAACTCTTCGCTCAAACTTTTGCTAGAAACTCCACCTTGGAAGATTCCGGTGCTATTCCTCCCTCTCCGCCCTCCTCTCTCTTACTTATGCCTAATATCCTAATCTCTTCTAAAGATGTACTTTCTACCCTCTCTGGGCTTAACACTAATAAGGCGTACGGTCCGGACGGTGTTCCTCCTGTTGTTCTCAAAAACTGTGCTTCCGTGCTGACTCCCTGCCTAGGCAAACTCTTTCGTCTCTGTCTATCCTCTAACGTCTTCCCTTCATGCTGGAAGTTTGCTCACATTCAACCTGTCCCAAAGAAGGGTGACCGCTCTCAACCCTCCAACTATCGTCCAATTGCTCTTATCTCTTGTCTTTCTAAAGTTTTTGAAACTATTCTTGCTTCCAAATTTCTTAAGCATTTCTCTTCTCATAATCTGCTCTCAGATCGCCAGTATGGCTTCCTTAAGGGTCGCTCTACTGGTGATCTTCTTTCATATCTTACTAACTCTTGGTCATCCTCCTTCGGGACTTCGGTGAGACTTTTTCTATTGCACTAGACATATTGAAAGCCTTCGATAGAGTCTGGCATAAATCTTTAATTTCTAAACTACCCTCCTTCGGTTTCTATCCCTCCATCTGTGCCTTTGTCTCTAATTTCCTTTCCGGCCGTTCCATAGCCGCGGTTGTGGACGGCCATTGTTCACTTCCTCACCCTATAAACTCCGGTGTTCCTCAGGGCTCTGTCCTATCTCCTATTCTCTTTCTAATTTTTATAAATGATCTCCTTAACTGTACCTTAATTCCCATCCATTCATACGCAGACGACTCAACCTTACACTACTCCATTGGTTTTTCAGAACGCCCCAGCCAGCAATCCCTCAACGACAAACGTAATGAAGCCATAGAACTCTTAAATTCTGATCTAAATACTATTTCCAATTGGGGCAGAGAAAACCTTGTTAACTTTAATGCTTCCAAAACCAATTTCTCCATCTATCTACCCGTCAGGATCTCCCAGCGGACTATCCCTTATTCTTCAACAATACAAAAATCAACCCTTCATCTTCTCTCAATATTCTTGGTGTCTCTTTTCTTCTGCTCTCATTTGGAAGGACCATATTACCAGTCTTGCTAAGGCAGCCTCCCAGAAGCTGGGTGTGCTCAACCGCCTTAGGGGGTTCTTTTCCCCTGCACAGCTTCTTGCTCTGTACAGGGGCATAGTGCGCCCTTGTATTGAGTATTGTTCACATGTGTGGGGAGGTTCCTCTCACACCGCTCTCCTAGACAAAGTTGAAAGGAAGGCCTTTCGTATCATTAACTCCCGTCCACTCACCAACTCTCTGCAATCTCTCTCTCTCCGCCGCAATGTTGCATCTCTCTCGCTATTCTATCGCTACTATAATAATCAGTGTTCCTCAGAGCTATCCCAGTGCATACCACCTCCTTTACGTAGGGCACGTGGTACCCGTCTTGCAACTCAATCCCACCCCTACTCTGTGCAAGTCTCCAACCCAAGAGTGAAACGTTACTCTCAAACTTTCTTCTACTCAACAGCTGAGCTCTGGAACTCTCTCCCAGAATCAGTCTTTCCCTCTTCCTATGACTTAAATTGCTTCAAACTCCGTGTGTCCAGGCATTTTGGCTCGAACGTCCCTTGATTTTGGCCCTGTCACTCTTTCAACTATGGGGGAGGCACTCGCTATAGGCAGTTATGCCTTTTGCCTCCCTCAATCACATAGAAAAAAAAAAAAAAAAAAAAAAAGGATTTCCACATGGTTAAATTGCCAATTATCTCCGTTCGTCTACTAAAAGACAAAAACAAGTAAGTCGCAACCACATCAGAAACTATATTTTATAACCCTTTAACACATTTAATAGGGAGGCAGCTATTGACAACATCAAGATCAAATGCCCGAGCATCGCATAGTACATAGAAAATACTTATAAGGAGCCAGCTAACCTGTATATAGTTGGAAGCACAAAGAAGGAAGAAATGAAAATTCTCAAATCAAATGAAGGAACAACGCAAGGAGATCCACTGGCAATGGCAATGTACGCACTGGCACTATCAATTCTGCAGCAGAAAATAAAACATGAGGTAACCAGAGTGAAACAAGTGGCGTATGCAGATGACCTCACAGGTGCAGGAAAAATAGGGGATCTCAAAGAATGGTGGCGGAGAGTACAATCGGTAGGCGAAGTCATTGGGTACCATCCGAATGTTAGTAAATCTGTACTAATAGTGAAAGAAAACAAGTATGAAGAAGCGGTTCGGACTTTTGATGGGACAGGAGTGAAGATTACAAAGGAGGGTCAACGCCATTTGGGAGCAGTAATAGGCACAGAAGAATGCAAGAAAGACTATGTGCGAAAAAAGGTAGCGGAGTGGGTAAAGGAAGTGAAAACCCTGGCAGACATTGCGAAATCTGAACCACATGCTGCATATACTGCCTTCACATATGGTGTTAAGCACAGATGGACCTTTCTTATGAGAACAGTGCCTGGCATTAGACAGATGCTCCAACCGCTGGAAGAAGCAATCAGAGGAACATTCATACCGGCCTTAACAGAGATGGAAGGCGTCACGCAAGAGCTAAGAGATCTATTAGCTCTTCCGACAAGGTTCGGAGGTATGGGGATCATAAACCCAGTGGAGGCGGCACCACATGAGTACCAAAATTCCCTTAAACTTACTACGTCTCTGACAGAAAAAATACGGAAGCAAAATGAAAATGATGAGGTGGACGAAGAGGAACAACGAAATGCAAGACAGGAAATTACAAAGAGCAGAGAAGAGAGACAGAAACATAGCCTAGAACAAATTAAGACCAGATGTAGGGAAGAACTGAAAATGAGAGTTGAGATGGCACAAGACACGGGGGCTTCAAATTGGCTCACATCATTACCAATAAAGGAGAAAGGCTTCAGCTTAAATAAACAAGAATTCAATGATGCCGTAGCCTTGAGGTATGGGTGGCCAGTTTCGAACCTGCCGCTGAAATGTGCATGCGGTGAAATAAACAACCCAGACCACTGTATGACCTGTAAGAAAGGAGGATTCATCTGTATCCGGCATGATGAAGTACGAGACATCACTGCACAAATGCTGGACGAGGTGTGCCATGATGTCAGAATCGAACCGGAACTTCTGCTTATGGACGGACAGCGCTTGGCCCACAATACTGCAAATATTTCAAATGAAGCAAGAGTGGACGTAAGTGCTCGAGGTTTTTGGACGAGGGGACAACGGGCTTTTTTCGACATCAGAATCTTCAACCCAAGAGCACAAACATATCGTGAGCGAGGACACAAGGCGACATACTTGAGAAACGAAAGTGAGAAAAAACGCGCTTATGAAGAAAGAATTTTGAACAGGGATCAAGGAAGCTTTACTCCTCTGGTCTTCTCATCGTCGGGAGGTATGGGACCTTCTGCAAGTGTTTTCTATGCCAGATTAGCTGAACAAATATCGGAGAAAAAGCGCCAGCATAGAAGTCAAGTCATAACTTGGATGAGATGCCGGCTCTCTTTCTCTCTTCTCAGGTCTGCACTCCTATGTCTCAGGGGTACAAGGTCCTCCCCGCTACAGAGGACAAGAGTGAGAGACTTGGACTTTGAAATGGTCGTGGCGGAGGGACGAATTGGGGAACAACTAGGTTGATTGTACGGAGGTACTGGTACAATAAGATAAACTACAATGTAACTAGAATAAGATAGATTGTACACCACTTTGTAACTGTCACCTTAATAACAAAATTATAACAGAGGAGATCAGACGAAACTTAATGCCAACTGTACCCTCATCTCGTTTAACACAGATCTCCTTTATTTGTATTTGTTATGAATGTAAGCAAGTTTAATGTAACTTATTTATTTTATTTTACACAAAGGATTGGCCAAAGAAAAAAAAATAACCAAATGGTGATATCCATTCAAGAAAAAACTATAAAAGGTGGACATAAACTTGTGGATTGATAGTCAATGGAAATGTACTCAGAGAGACTGAGAAAATATTTAGCACCTAAATAATGTTTGTAATATTAAAATGGGCCTATTTTTGATAATGCATATATATCAAAGGGAATGATTCCTTATCCAAACACCAAGGGAGACCAGACCCATTACCACAACACCATTAGAGACCAGCCCCATTACCACAACACCATGAGAAACCAGACCCATTACCACAACACCATGACAGACCAGACCCATTACCACAACACCATGAGAGACCAGACCCATTTCCACAACACCATGAGAGACCAGACCCATTACCACAACACCATGAGAGACCAGGACCATTACCACAACACCATGGGAGACCAAACCCATTACCACAACACCATGAGAGACCAGACCCATTACCACAACACCATGAGAGAGCAGACCCATTACCACAATACCATGAGAGACCAGACCCATTACCACAACACCATGAGAGAGCAGACCCATTACCACAACACCACAACACCATGAGAGACCAGACTCATTACCAAAACACCATGAGAGACCAGGACCTTTACCACAACACCATGAGAGACCAGACCCATTACCACAACACCATGAGAGACCAGACCCATTACCACAACACCATGAGAGACCAGACCCATTACCACAACACCATGAGAGACCAGACCCATTACCACAACACCATGAGAGACCAGACCCATTACCACAACACCATGAGAGAGCAGACCCATTACCACAACACCACAACACCATAAGAGACCAGACCCATTACCACAACACCATGAGAGACCAGGACCATTACCACAACACCATGAGAGATCAGACCCATTACCACACCACAATGAGAGACCAGACCCATTACCACAACACCATGAGAGGCCAAATATATTACCACAACACCATGAGAGACCAAGTATATTACCACAACACCATGAGAGAGAAGACCCATTACCACACCACAACACCATTAGAGACCAGACCCATTACCACAACACGATGAGAGACCAAGTCCATTACCACAACACTTTGAGAGACCCGACCCATTACCACATCACTATGAGAGACCAGACCCATTACCACAACACCATGAGAGACCAGACCCATTACCACAACACCACGAGAGACCAGACCCATTACCACAACACCATGAGAGACCAGGACCATTACCACAACACCATGAGAGACCAGACCCATTACCACAACACCATGAGAGACCAGACCCATTACCACAACACCATGAGAGACCAGGACCATTACCACAACACTATGAGAGACCAGACCCATTACCACAACACCACAACACCACGAGAGACCAGACCCATTACCACAACACTATGAGAGACCAGGACCATTACCACAACACCATGAGAGACCAGACCCATTACCACAACACCATGGGAGACCAGACCCATTACCACAACACCATTAGAGACCAGACCCATTACCACAACACCATGAGAGACCAGACCCATTACCACAACACCATGAGAGACCAGACCCATTACCACAACACCATGAGAGACCAGGCTCATTACCACAACACCATGAGAGACCAGGACCATTACCACAACACCATGAGAGACCAGGTCCATTACCACAACACCATGGAGACCAGACCCATTACCACAAAAGTTTACTAGTAACGAACCAAATAGTAGCATCGAAAAAGTCCCTAATTTCAAGAAAGCAAACTTCCATAAACTTAGAGCTATGTTTAAAGAAACTGACTGGAGCTTTTTAATTAACAATAACGACATAAATACATCTTGGAAGTTATTCGAAACCACTTACCTAAAAGCAGTGCAAGACTGCATACCATCGAAAATACGGCATCCAGGCCATAATAATAAGCCCAAATGGTGGAATAAAGATATTTCAAACTGCCTGCTTGCTAAAAAAGTTGCTAGTGATAGATTAAAATCCTCACAAAATGACGAAGAACGGGTGAAATTTGTAGAGCTACGACGCAAAGCCAAAAAGTTAATTAAGCAAAGTAAAAAGACCTTAGAGTTACATATTGCGAATCAAAGTAAAACAAACCCGAAATAATTCTATAGTTATATCAGAAAGAAAAAAGTAGTTACTTCAACTGTTGGACCGTTAGTCGATGAAAATGGAGAATACACCAAAGACCAAGTACAAATGAGTAATGCCCTGAATACCTTTTTTGCATCAGTTTTTACAACAGAAGACCTCAGTGATATCCCTACACCATCGCCGATTCAGATTGATAATTCAGATGTTTTAAGCAATATCACCGTTACAGAGAGAGAAGTATTGAATTGTTTAGATAAACTCAAGGTAAATAAGACGCCTGGACCTGATACAATCTCGCCTAGAGTTCTAAAGGAAGCTAAGGATGAGCTCTGCAAACCACTGACATTACTATTCAATAAATCCTTGCAGTCTGGAACTATGCCTGATCAGTGGAAGCTAGCCAACGTAACACCGATATTCAAAAAAGGCAGCAAATCCCTACCCAGTAACTATCGTCCAATTAGCTTAACCTCAGTTGTATGTAAAATGCTAGAAACGGTCATACGAGACAGACTCGTAAATCACTTAGAGGAAAATAACATACTTAAAGATACTCAACACCGGCTTTCGTAAAAAACGTTCCTGTTTAACAAACCTCTTAGACTTCTTCCACGATATTCTCAACCTCTACGATGAGAGTAAAGCTGTAGATATTATATACCTTGATTTTCTAAAGGCCTTTGACAAAGTTCCCCACAAACGTTTACTGCTAAAACTAAAAGCGCATGGAATACAAGACGGTGTGTTGAAATGGATAGAAAATTGGCTCAGCGACAGAAAGCAAAGAGTAGTCATAAACGGTAAGGCATCTAAATGGACCAATGTAAGTAGCGGGGTACCCCAGGGATCGGTACTAGGACCAATTCTCTTTCTAATTTACATCAACGACATAGATGAGGGTCTCACCTGTACAATCTCAAAATTTGCTGACGATACAAAAATTGCAAATAGCGTACTCTCAAAAGAACAAGTTGACAATATGCAACACAATCTAGATAAATTGTCATGATGGGCCCAAATTTGGCAAATGAGTTTCAATGCGGATAAATGTAAAGTACTACATATCGGATACCTAAATGAGAAAGCAAACTATTCGATGAATGGCACTCAGCTTAAGAATGTAAACAGAGAAACCGGTCTGGGAGTAACAATATCGAGTAACCTAAAACCGAGGTCAACAATGTTCAGAAAGTTGTTAAGAAGGCAAACAAAATAATTGGCTTTATAGGCAGGTCATTTGAGCATAAATCCAAAGACGTTATCCTAACCTTTTACAATTCCTTAGTCCGCCCTCTTCTGGAATACTGCGTTCAATCCTGGTGCCCTTATTACCAAAAAGATATAAACAAGCTAGAACGAGTTCAACGTAGAGTTCCCAAAATGATACCTAGCCTAAAGAACAAACCATACGAAGAGCGTCTTAGAGAATTAAATATATTTCCTTTAACCCAGCGCAGATTAAGAGGTGACTTAATTCAAGTGTTCAAAATCATCAAAGGCATCGACAATATGAACTGTAGTAAGTACTTCACTATCGACCAATCTAATTACATGCGGGGGAAACGGTTGCAAAATTATTGGAAAATCTTTTAACTCACACGAATCTAAGAATTTCTTCTTCAATCGAGTTGTCAACTTGTGGAATGGGCTTCCCCGAAACGTTATGCATCACCGTTGATTCATTTAAACTCCGCCTAGACAAATATCTCGCATCAAACCCGCGACTGACTGCGTTTGTAAATGAATAACTTTATTTTATCCCCCCCTCAGTTACTAACCCATCTGTCCCCTACTAACTTCCTAATCCTGCCACGGACATTAGTTCCAGGGCAGTAATTCCCTTTCCAATGTTCCCTTACCCACTCTAAACCACTGTTTGGACACTTGATCCTCAGTGTTTTGGAGGACAAGCAACCTGGAAGGGTCACTAGATCTGTTGTTGCTTGATTTCCTTTGTACTCCTTTGTACTCCTTTGTACAACACGATGAGAGACCAAGTCCATTACCACAACACCATGAGAGATCAGGACCATTACCACAACACCATGAGAGACCAGGTCCATTACCACAACACCATGAGAGACCAGACCCATTACCACAACACGATGAGAGACCAGGTCCATTACCACAACACCATGAGAGACGAGACCCATTACCACATCACTCTGAGACACCAGACCCATTACCACAACACCATGAGAGACCAGACCCATTACCACAACACCACGAGAGACCAGACCCATTACCACAACACCATGAGAGACCAGACCCATTACTACAACACCATGAGAAACCAGACCCATTACCACAACACCATCAGAGACCAGACCCATTACCACAACACCATGAGAGACCAGGCCCAATACCACAACACCAAGAGAGACCAGACCCATTACCACAACACAATGAGAGACCGGACCCATTACCACAACACAGTGAGAGACCAGGCCCATTACCACAACACCATGAGAGACCAGACCCATTACCACAACACCATGAGAGACCAGACCCAATACCACAACACCATGAGACACCAGACCCATTACCACAACACTACCACACCACAATGAGAGACCAGACCCATTACCACAACACCATGAGAGGCCAAATATATTACCACAACACCATGAGAGACCAAGTATATTACCACATTACCACCATGAGAGACCATACCCATTACCACAACACCATTAGAAATCAGGCCCATTACCACAACACCATGAGAGACCAAGTCCATTACCACAACACTTTGAGAGACCAGACCCATTACCACATCATCTGAGAGACCAGGCCCATCACCACAACACCATGAGAGACCAGACCCATCACCACAACACCATGAGAGACCAGACCCATTACCACAACACCATGAGAGACCAGGACCATTACCACAACACTATGAGAGACCAGACCCATTACCACAACACCATGAGAGACAAGACCAATTACCACAACACCATGAGAGACCCTGACATTTACCACAACACTATGAGGGACCAGACCCTCTACCACAACAACTCACAACACCGCGGAGGGGAGAGAGAGAGCCGACCCATTACCACAACACTATGAGAGACCAGCGACCCTGACCCACAACACCATGATGAGACCAGACCCATTAACACCAACACCCATGGGAGATCAGACCCATTACCACAACACCATTAGAGACCAGAACCATTACCACAACACCATGAGAAGAAAAGAACAATTACCATAACACCTTGAGAGACCAGACCCCTTACCACAACACCATGAGAGACCGGATCCAGTACCACAACACCATGAGAGAACAGGACCCATTACCAAAACACAATGACGAGACCAGGTCCATTACCACAAACACCATGGAGACCAGACCCATTACCACAAAAAGTTTACTAGTAACGAACAAAATAGTTAGCCATCGAAAAAAGTCCCTAATTTCACAGAAAGCAAATGTTCTTCCATAAACTTTAGAGCCATATGTTTTCAAAGAAACTGGCTGGAGCCTTTTAATTAACACTAAGGACATAAATACATCTTGGAAGTTATTCGAAGACACTTACCTAAAAGCAGTGCAAGACTGCATACCATCGAAAATACGGCGTCCAGGCCATCATAATAAGCCCAAATGGTTGGACCTAAAGATATTTCAACACTGACTGCCTTGCTAAAAAAGTTGCTCGTGATAGATTAAAATCCTCACAAAATGACGAACCAAATGGTAGTGAAATTTGTAGAGCTACGACGACAAAGCCAAAAAGTTAATTAAGCAAAGTAAAAATCCTTAGCGTTTACATATTGCGAATCAAAGTGAAAACAAACCCGAAATAATTCGATAGTTCTCTCAGAACGAAAAAAGTAGTTACTTCAAACTGTTGGACCGCTTAGTCCCGTATGAATGAAAATGGAGAATACACCAAAGACCAAGTACAAATGAGTAATGCCGCTGAATAATTTCTTTGCATCAGTTCTTCTACAACAGAAGACATCAGTGATATCCCTACCCCATCGCCGATTCAGATTGATAATTCAGATGTTCTAAGCAATATCACCGTTACAGAGAGAGAAGTATTGAATTGTTTAGCTAAAACTCAAGGGAAATTAAAACGCCTGGGACCTGATTAAAATCTTCGCCTAGAGTTCTAAAGGAAGCCATAAGGATGAGCCTCTGCAAACCACTGACATTACTATTCAAATAAATCCTTGCAGTATGGAACTATGCCTGATCAGTGGAAGCTAGCCAACGTAACACCGATATTCAAAAAAGGCAGCAAATCCCTACCCAGTAACTATCGTCCAATTAGCTTAACCTCAGTTGTATGTAAAATGCTCCGAAACGCCCGGTCCATACGAGACAGACTCGTAAATCACTTAGAGCGAAAATACACATACTTAAAGATACTCAACAAGGATTTCGCCTAAAAAACGTTCCTGTTTTAAAAAACCTCTTAGACTTCTTCCACGATATTTAAACCTCTACGATGAGAGTAAAGCTGCTAGATATTATATACCTTGATTTTCTAAAGGCCTTTGACAAAGTTCCCCACAAACGTTTACTGCTAAAATAAAAGCGCCAGGGAATAC
>CM064511.1:13055781-13245497 GCA_032716605.1 Paralithodes platypus | reverse complement strand
TGTTGTGATAATGGTCTGGTCTCTCATGGTGTTGTGGTGTAATGGGTCTGGTCTCTCATAGTGTTGTGGTAATGGGTCTGGTCTCTCATGGTGTTGTGGTAATGGGTCCTGGTCTCTCATGGTGTTGTGGTGGTAATGGGTCTCTCTGGTGTTGTGGTAATGGGTCTGGTCTCTCATGGTGTTGTGGTAAATGGGTCTGGTCTCTCATTGGGTTTGTGGTAATGGGTCTGGTCTCTCATGGTGTTGTGGTAATGGTCTGGTCTCTCATGGTGTTGTGGTAATGGGTCTGGTCTCTCATGGTGTTGTGGTTGTGGTAATGGGTCTGGTTCTCTTATAGTGTTGTGGTAATGGGTCTTGGTCTCTCATGGTATTGTGGTACACTGGTCTCTCATGGTGTTGTGGTAATGGGTCTGGTCTCTCATGGTGGTGTGGTAATGGGTCTGATCTCTCATGGTGTTGTGGTAATGGCCCTGGTCTCTCATGGTGTTGTGGTAATGGGTCTGGTCTCTTATGGTGTTGTGGTGTGTGGTAATGGGTCTGGTCTCTCATGGTGTTGTGGTAATGGGTCTGGTCTCTCATGGTGTTGTGGTAATGGGTCTGGTCTCTAATGGTGTTGTGGCAATGGGTCTGGTCTCCCACGGTGTTGTGGTAATGAGTATGGTATCTCATGGTGTTGTGGTAATGGGTCTGGTCTCTCATGGTGTTGTGGTAATGAGTCTGGTCTCTCATGGTGTTGTGGTAATGGGTCTGTTCTCTCATGGTGTTGTGGTAATGGGTCTGGTCTCTCATGGTGTTGTAGTAATGGGTTGGGTCTCTCATGGTGTTGTGGTAATGGGCCTGGGCTCTCATGGTGTTGTGTAATGGGTCTGGTCTCTCATAGTGTTGTGGTAATGGATCTGGTCTATAATGGTGTTGTGGTAATGGGTCTGGTCTGTCATGGTGTTGTGGTGGTAATGGGTCTGGTCTCTCATGGTGTTGTGGTAATGGTAATGGTCCTGGTCTCTCATGGTGTTGTGGTAATGGGTCTGGTCTCTCATGGTGTTGTGGTAATGGGTCTGGTCTCTCATGGTGTTGTGGTAATGGGTCTGGTCTCTCATGGTGTTGTGGTAATGGGGCCTGGTCTTTCATGGTGTTGTGGTAATGGGTCTGGTCTCTCATGGTGTTGTGGTAATGTGGTAATGGTCTCTCTCTATGGTGTTGTGGTAATGGGTCTGGTCTCTCATGGTGTTGTGGTAATGTGTCTGGTCTCTCATGGTGTTGTGGTAATGGGTCTGGTCTCTCATGGTGTTGTGGTAATTGGTCTGGTCTCTAATGGTGTTGAGGTATTGGGTCTGGTCTTCCATGGTGTTGTGGTAATGGGTCTGGTCTCTTATGGTGTTGTGGTGTTGTGGTAATGGGTCTGCTCTAAAATGGTGTTGTGGTAATGGGTCTGGTCTCTCATGGTGTTGTGGTAATGGGTCTGGTCTCTCATGGTGTTGTGGTAATGGGTCTGGTCTCTCATGGTGTTGTGGTAATGGTCCTGGTCTCTCATGGTGTTGTGGTAATGGGTCTGGTTTCTCATGGTGTTGTGGTAATGGGTCTGGTCTCTCATGGTGTTATGGTAATGGGTCTCGTCTCTCATAGTTTTGTAGTAATGGGTCTGGTCTCTCATAATGTTGTGGTAATGGACCTGGTCTCTCATCGTGTTGTGGTAATGGGTCTGGTCTCTCATGGTGTTGTGGTAATGGGTCTGGTCTCTCATAGTGATGTGGTAATGGGTCTGGTCTCTCATGGTGTTGTGGTAATGGGTCTGGTCTCTCATGGTGTTGTGGTAATGGGTCTGGTCTCTCATGGTGTGGTAATGGGTCTGGTCTCTCATGGTGTTGTGGTAATGGGTCTGGTCTCTCATGGTGTTGTGGTAATGGGTCTGGTCTCTCATGGTGTTGTGGTAATGGGTCTGGTCTCTCATGGTGTTGTGGTAATGGGTCTGGTCTCTCATAGTGATGTGGTAATGGGTCTGGTCTCTCATGGTGTTGTGGTAATGGACCTGGTCTCTCATAGTGTTGTGGTAATGGGTCTGGTCTCTCATAGTGTTGTGGTAATGGTCCTGGTCTCTCATGGTGTTGTGGTAATGGGTCTGGTCTCTCATGGTGTTGTGGTAATGGGGGTGGTCTCTCATGGTGTTGTGGTAATGGGCCTGGTCTCTCATGGTGTTGTGGTAATGAGTCTGGTCTCTCATGGTGTTGTGGTAATGGGTCTGGTCTCTCATGGTGTTGTGGTAATGAGTCTGGTCTCTCATGGTGTTGTGGTAATGGGTCTGTTCTCTCATGGTGTTGTGGTAATGGTCTGGTCTCTCATGGTGTTGTGGTAATGGTCCTGGTCTCTCATGGTGTTGTGTTAATGGGTCTGGTCTCTCATGGTGTGGTATTGGGTCTGGTCTCTCATGGTGTTGTGGTAATGGGTCTGGTCTCTCATGGTGTTTTGGTAATGGGTCTGGTCTCTCAGGGTGTTGTGGTAATGGTCATGGTCTCTCTTGGTGTTGTGGTAATGGGTCTGGTCTCTCATGGTGTTGTGGTAATGGGTCTGGTCTCCCATGGTGTTGTGGTAATGGGTCTGGTCTCTCATGGTGTTGTGGTAATGGATCAGGTCTCTCATGGTGTTGTGGTAATAGGTCTGGTCTCTCATGTTGTTGTGGTAATGGGCCTGGTCTCTCATAGTGTTGTGGTAAGGGTCCTGGTCTCTCATGGTGTTGTGGTAATGGGTCTGGTCTCTCATGGTGTTGTGGTGATGGGTCTGGTCTCTCATGGTGTGGTAATGGGTCTGGTCTCTCATGGTGTTGTGGTAATGGGTCTGGTCTCTCATGGTGTTGTGGTAATGGGTCTGGTCTCTCATGGTGTTGTGGTAATGGGTCTGGTCTCTCATGGTGTTGTGGTAATGGGTCTGGTCTCTCATGGTGTTGTGGTAATGGGTCTGGTCTCTCATGGTGTTGTGGTAATGGACCTGGTCTCTCATCGTGTTGTGGTAATGGGTCTGGTCTCTCATGGTGTTGTGGTAATGGACCTGGTCTCTCATGGTGTTGTGGTAATGGTCCTGGTCTCTCATGGTGTTGTGGTAATGGGTCTGGTCTCTCATGGTGTTGTGGTAATGGGTCTGGTCTCTCATGGTGTTGTGGTAATGGGTCTGGTCTCTCATGGTGTTATGGTAATGGGTCTCGTCTCTCATAGTTTTGTGGTAATGGGTCTGGTCTCTCATAGTGTTGTGGTAAGGGTCCTGGTCTCTCATGGTGTTGTGGTAATGGGTCTGGTCTCTCATAGTGTTGTGGTGATGGGTCTGGTCTCTCATTGTGTTGTGGTGGTGGGCCTGGTCTCTCATGGTGTTGCGGTAATGGGTCTGGTTTCTAATGGTGTTGTGGTAATGGTTCTGGTCTCTCTCATGTTGTGGTAATGGGCCTGGTTTCTAATGGTGTTGTGGTAATGGTTCTGGTCTCTCATGGTGTGGTAATGGGCCTGGTCTCTCATGGTGTTGTGGTAATGGGCCTGGTCTCATGGTGTTGGTGTAATGGGTCTGGTCTCTCATGGTGTTTGTGGTAATGGGTCTGGTCTCTCATGGTGTTGTGGTAATGGGTCTGGTCTCTCATGGTGTTGTGGTAAGATCTGGTCTCTCATGGTGTTGTGGTAATGGGTCTGGTCTCATGGTGTTGTGGTAATGGGCTGGTCTCTCATGGGTTGTGTAATGGGTCTGGTCTCTCATGGTGTTGTGGTAATGGGGTCTGGTCTCTCATGGTGTTTGGTTAATGGGTCTCTCATGTGTGTTGTGGTAATGGGTCTGGTCTCTCATGGTGTTGTGGTAATGGACCTGGTCTCTCATGGTGTTGTGGTAATGGGGCCTGGTCTCTCATGGTGTGTTGTGGTAATGGGTAGGTCTCTCATGGTGTTGTGGTAATGGGTCTGGTCTCTCATGGTGTGTGGTAATGGGTCTGGTCTCTCATGGTGTTGTGGTAATGTCTGCTCTCATGGTGTGGTTATGGTCTCTCATGGTGTTGTGGTAATGGGACCTGGTCTCATGGTGTTGTGGTAATGGGTCTGGTCTCTCATGGTTGTGGTAATGGGTCTCTCATGGTGTGGTAATGGGTCTGGTCTCTCATAGTGTTGTGGTAATGTCTCTGGTCTCTCATGGTGTTGTGGTAATGGGTCTGGTCTCTCATTGTGTTGTGGTAATGGGTCTCGTCTCTCATGGTGTTGTGGTAATGGGTCTGGTCTCATGGTGTTGTGGTAATGGGTCTGGTCTCTCATAGTGATTTGGTAATTGGTCTTGTCTCTCATGGTGTTGTGGTAATGGACCTGGTCTCTCATCGTGTTGTGGTAATGGGTCTGGTCTCTCATGGTGTTCTGGTGTAATGGGTCTGGTCTCTTATGGTGTTGTGGTAATGGGTCTCTCATGGTTTGTGGTAATGGGGTCTCTCATGGTGTTGTGGTAATGGGTCTGGTCTCTCATGGTGTTGTGGTAATGGGTCTGGTCTCTCATGGTGTTGTGGTAATGGGTCTGGTCTCTCATGGTGTTGTGGTAATGGGTCTGGTCTCTATGGGTGTGTTGTGGTAATGGGTCTGGTCTCTCATGGTGTTGTGGTAATGGTCCTGGTCTCTCATGGTGTTGTGGTAATGGGTCTGGTCTCCCATGGTGTTGAGGTAATGGGCTTGGTCTCTCACTGTGTTGTGGTAGTGGGTCTGGTTACTCATGGTGTTGTGGTAATGGGTCTGGTCTCTCATGGTATTGTGGTAATGAGTCTGGTCTCTCATGGTGTTGTGGTAATGGGTCTGTTCTCTCATGGTGTTGTGGTAATGGGTCTGGTCTCTCATGGTGTTGTAGTAATGGACCTGGTCTCATGGTGTTGTGGTAATGGGCCTGGTCTCTCATGGTGTTGTGTTAATGGGTCTGGTCTCTCATGGTGTGGTATTGGGTCTGGTCTCATGGTGTGGTAAAGAGTGTGGTCTCATGGTGTTGTGGTAATGGGTCTGGTCTCTCATGGTGTTGTGGTAATGGGTCTGGTCTCTCATGGTGTTATGGTAATGGGTTGGTCTCATGGTGTTGTGGTAATGGGCCTGGTCTCTCAGGGTGTTGTGGTAATGGGTCTGGTCTCTCATGGTGTTGTGGTAATGGGTCTGGTCTCTCATGGTGTTTTGGTAATGGGTCTGGTCTCTCAGGGTGTTGTGGTAATGGTCATGGTCTCTCTTGGTGTTGTGGTAATGGGTCTGGTCTCTCATGGTGTTGTGGTAATGGGTCTGGTCTCTCATAGTGATGTGGTAATGGGTCCTGTCTCTCATGGTGTTGTGGTAATGGGTCTGGTCTCTCATGGTGTTGGTAATGGGGGTGGTCTCTCATGGTGTTGTGGTAATGGGTCTGGTCTCTCATGGTGTTCTGGTATTGGGTTAGGTCTCTCATGGTGTTGTGGTAATAGGTCTGGTCTCTCATGGTGTTGTGGTAATGGGCCTGGTCTCTCATAGTGTTGTGGTAATGTCTCTGGTCTCTCATGGTTGTGGTAATGGGTCTGGTCTCTCATGGTGTTGTGGTAATAGGTCTAGTCTCTCATGGTGTTGGGGGAATGGGCCTGGTCTCTCATAGTGGTGTGGTAATGGTCTGGTCTCTCATGGTGTTGTGGTAATGGGTTGGTCTCTCATGGTGTTGGGATAATGGGTCTGGTCTCTCATGGTGTTGTGGTAATGGGTCTGGTCTCTCATTGTGTTGTGGTAATGGGTCTGGTCTCTCATGGTGTTGTGGTAATGGGTCTGGTCTCTCATGTTGTGGTAATGGTCTGGTCTCTCATGGTGTTGTGGTAATTGGACCTGGTCTCTCATGGTGTTGTGGTAATGGGTCTGGCTTCATGGTGTTGGTAATGGGTCTGGTCTCTCATGGTGTTGTGGTAATGGGTCTGGTCTCTCATGGTGTTGTGGTAATGGGTCTGTTTCTCATAGTGTTGTGGTAATTTGTGTGGTACTGGATGGTCTTTCATGGTGGTGTTGTACAAAGAGGTAAAGGGGCAAAGGAAATCAGATCTAGTGACCCTTCTAGGTTTGATTGGTCCTCCAAACTGAGGATCAAGTGTCCAAACAGTGGTTTAGGGGGTAAGGGAACATTTGGAAAGGGAATTACTGTCCTGGAACTGGTCCGTGGCAGATTGGGAGGGGACAGAGGGTTAGTAACTGAGGGGGGATAAAAAGTAAAGTATCATTTCAAAACGCACAGTCGCGGGTTTTGATGGATATTTGGTCTACGCGGAGTGGGGCCTGTTCTATAAACGTTTCGGGGAAGCCCAGTCCACAAGGTTGACACCTGGTGAAGAATGAAATTCTTGATTCGTGTGAGTTGGTAGGCAACCGTTCCCCGCGGGTAATTAGATGGTCGATTGTGAAGTACTTACACAGTCATATTATGGAGGGCCTTTGATGATTTGAACACTGCATAAGTCAGGTATCTGCGCTGGGTGTAATAGAAATATCTCTAAGACGCCTTCGTATGGTTTGTTCTTTAGGCTAGGTATCATAGTAACTGAACTCGTTCTAGCTTGTTTTATGTTGTTGTTGGTAATAAGGGCACACAAGGATTGGTATTCCGAAGAGGGCGGACTAGGAATTGTAAAGGGTTAGGAATAAACGTCTTTGTATGCTTATGACCTGCCTATATTTGTTTGCCTTCTCATTGTGGCAATGACTCGGTTTAGGTTACTCGATATGTAATCGAAGTTACTCTCAGGGTTTACATTCTTAAGCTGAGTGCCATCATCGAATAGTTTGCTTTCATTTAGGTATCCGATATGTCTTACTTTACTTATCCGCATTGAAACTCATTTGCCAATTGGGCCCAACATGACAATTTATCTAGATTGTGTTGCATATCGTTAACTTGTTCTTTTGAGAGTACGCTATTTGCAATTTTTGTATCGTCAGCAAATTTTGAGATTGTACAGGTGAGACCCTCATCTATGTCGTTGATGTAAATTAGAGAATTGGTCCTAGTACCGATCCTGGGGTACCCCGCTACTTACATTGGTCCATTTAGATGCCTTACCGTTTATGACTACTCTTGCTCTGTCACTGAGCCAATTTTCTATCTATTTCAACACACCGTCTTGTATTCCATGCGCTTTTAGTTTTAGCAGTAAACGTTTGTGGGGAACTTTGTCAAAGGCCTTTTGAAAATCAAGGTATATAATATCTACAGCTTTACTCTCATCGTAGAGGTTGAGGATATCGTGGAAGAAGTCTAAGAGGTTTGTTAAACAGGAAAGTTTTTTACGAAAGCCGTGTTGAGTATCTTTAAGTATGTTATTTTCCTCTAAGTGATTTACGAGTCTGTCTCGTATGACCGTTTCTAGCATTTACTACAACTGAGGTTAAGCTAATTGGACGATAGTTACTGGGTAGGGATTTGCTGCCTTTTTTGAATATCGGTGTTACGTTGGCTAGCTTCCACTGATCAGGCATAGTTCCAGACTGCAAGGATTTATTGAATAGTAATGTCAGTGGTTTGGAGAGCTCATCCTTAGCTTCCTTCAGAACTCTAGGCGAGATTGTATCAGGTCCAGGCGTTTTATTTACCTTGAGTTTATCTAAACAATTCAATACTTCTCTCTCTGTAACGGTGATATTGCTTAAAACATCTGAATTATCAATCTGAATCGGCGATGGTGTAGGGATATCACGAGGTTCTGTTGTAAAAACTGATGCAACAAAAAAGGTATTCAGGGCATTACTCATTTGTACTGCGTCTTTGGTGTATTCTCCATTTTCATCGACTAACGGTCCAACAGTTGAAGTAACTACTTTTTTCTTTCTGATATAACTATAGAATTCTTTCGGGTTTGTTTCACTTTGATTCGCAATATGTAACTCTAAGGTCTTTTTACTTTGCTTAATTAACTTTTTGGCTTTGCGTCGTAGCTCTACAAATTTCACCCGTTCTTCGTCATTTTGTGAGGATTTTAATCTATCATTAGCAACTTTTTTAGCAAGCAGGCAGATTGAAATATCTTTATTCCACCATTTGGGCTTATTATTATGGCCTGGACGCCGTATTCTCGATGGTATGCAGTCTTGCACTGCTTTTAGGTAAGTGGTTTCGAATAACTTCCAAGATGTATTTATGTCGTTATTGTTAATTAAAAAGCTCCAGTCAGTTTCTTTAAACATAGCTCTAAGTTTATGGAAGTTTGCTTTCTTGAAATTAGGGACTTTTTCGATGCTACTATTTGGTTCGTTACTAGTAAAATGTTGCGGTAATGGGTCTGGTCTCTCATGGTGTTGTGGTAATGGACCTGGTCTCTGATGGTGTTGTGGTAATGAGCCAGGTCTCTCATGGTGTTGTGGTAATGGGTCTGATCTCCCATGGTGTTGTGGTAATGGGTCTGGTCTCTCATGGTGTTGTGGTAATGGTCCTGGTCTCTCATAGTGTTGTGGTAATGGGTCTGGTCTCTCGCGGTGTTGTGGTAATGGGTCTGGTCTCTCATAGTGTTGTGGTAATGGTCCTGGTCTCTCATGGTGTTGTGGTAATGGGTCTGGTCTCTCATGGTGTTGTGGTAATGGGTCTGGTCTCTCAGGGTGTTGTGGTAATGGTCATGGTCTCTCTTGGTGTTGTGGTAATGGGTCTGGTCTCTCGTGGTGTTGTGGTAATGGGTCTGGTCTCTCATGGTGTTGTGGTAATGGGTCTGGTCTCTCATAGTGATGTGGTAATGGGTCTGGTCTCTCATGGTGTTGTGGTAATGGACCTGGTCTCTCATCGTGTTGTGGTAATGGGTCTGGTCTCTCATGGTGTTGTGGTGTGGTAATAGGTCTGCTCTCTCATGGTGTTGTGGTAATATACTTGGTCTCTCATGGTATTGTGGTAATATACTTGGTCTCTCATGGTGTTGTGGTAATGGGTCTGGTCTCTCATGGTGGTGTGGTAATGGGTCTGATCTCTCATGGTGTTGTGGTAATGGTCCTGGTCTCTCATGGTGTTGTGGTAATGGGTCTGCTCTCTCATGGTGCTGTGGTAATGGGTCTGGTCTCTCATGGTGTTGTGGTAATGGGTCTGCTCTCTCATGGTGTTGTGGTAATGGGTCTGGTCTCTCATGGTGTTGTGGTAATGGGTCTGCTCTCTCATGGTGTTGTGGTAATGGGTCTGGTCTCTCATGGGGTTGTGGTAAAGGTCCTGGTCTCTCATGGTGTTGTGGTAATGGGTCTGGTCTCTTATGGTGTTGTGGTGTTGTGGTAATGGGTCTGCTCTCTCATGGTGTTGTGGTAATGGGTCTGGTCTCTCATGGTGTTGTGGTAATGGGTCTGCTCTCTCATGGTGTTGTGGTAATGGGTCTGGTCTCTCATAATGTTGTGGTAATGGGTCTGGTCTCTCATGGTGTTGTGGAAATGGGTCTGGTCTCTCATGGTATTGTGGGTATGGTGTTGTGGAAATGGGTCTGGTCTCTCATGGTGTTGTGGTAATGGGTCTGGTCTGTCATGGTGTTGTGGTAATGGGTCTGGTTTCTCATGGTGTTGTGGTAATGGGGCTGGTCTCTAATGGTGTTGTGGTAATGGGTCTGGTCTCCCTTGGTGTTTGGATAAGGAATCATTCCCTTTAATATATTTATTATCAATAATAGGCCCATTTTAATATTACAAAAAATATTTAGGTGCTAAATATTTACTCAGTCTCTCTGAGTACATTTCCATTGACTATCAATCCACAAGTTTATGTCCACCTTTTATAGGTTTTTCTTGAATGGATATCACCATTTGTTTTTGTTTTTTTCTTTGGCCAATCCTTTGTGTAAAATAAAATAAATAAGTTACATTAAACTTGCTTACATTCATAACAAATACAAATAAAGAAGATCTGTGTTGAACGAGATGAGGGTACAGTTGGCATTAAGTTTCGTCTGATCTCTTCTGTTATAATTTTTTTATTAAGGTGACAGTTACAAAGTGGTGTACAATCTATCTTATTCTAGTTACATTGTAGTTTATCTTATTGTACCAGTACCTCCGTACAATCAACCTAGTTGTTCCCCAATTCGTCCCTCCACCACGACCATTTCAAAGTCCAAGTCTCTCACTCTTGTCCTCTGTAGCGGGGAGGACCTTGTACCCCTGAGACATAGGAGTGCAGACCTGAGAAGAGAGAAAGAGAGCCGGCATCTCATCCAAGTTATGACTTGGCTTCTATGCTGGCGCTTTTTCTCCGATATTTGTTCAGCTAATCTGGCATAGAAGACACTTGCAGAAGGTCCCATACCTCCCGACGATGAGAAGACCAGAGGAGTAAAGCTTCCTTGATCCCTGTTCAAAATTCTTTCTTCATAAGCGCATTTTTTCTCACTTTCGTTTCTCAAGTATGTCGCTTGTGTCCTCGCTCACGATATGTATGTGCTCTTGGGTTGAAGATTCTGATGTCGAAAAAAGCCTGTTGTCCCCTCGTCCAAAAACCTCGAGCACTTACGTCCACTCTTGCTTCATTTGAAGTATTTGCAGTATTGTGGGCCAAGCGCTGTCCGTCCATAGGCAGAAGTTCCGGTTCGATTCTGACATCATGGCACACCTCGTCCAACATTTGTGCAGTGATGTCTCGTACTTCATCATGCCGGATACAGATGAATCCTCCTTTCTTACAGGTCATACAGTGGTCTGGGTTGTTTATTTCACCGCATGCACATTTCAGCGGCAGGTTCGAAACTGGCCACCCATACCTCAAGGCTACGGCATCATTGAATTCTTGGTTATTTAAGCTGAAGCCTTTCTCCTTTATTGGTAATGATGTTAGCCAATTTGAAGCCCCCGTGTCTTGTGCCATCTCAACTCTCATTTTCAGTTCTTCCCTACATCTGGTCTTAATTTGTTCTAGGCTATGTTTCTGTCTCTCTTCTCTGCTCTTTGTAATTTCCTGTCTTGCATTTCGTTGTTCCTCTTCGTCCACCTCATCATTTTCATTTTGCTCCCGTATTTTTTCTGTCAGAGACGTAGTAAGTTTAAGGGAATTTTGGTACTCATGTGGTGCCGCCTCCACTAGGTTTATGATCACCATACCTCCGAACCTTGGCGGAAGAGCTAATAGATCTCTTAGCTCTTGCGTGACGCCTTCCATCTCTGTTAAGGCCGGTATGAATGTTCCTCTGATTGCTTCTTCCAGCGGTTGGAGCATCTGTCTAATGCCAGGCACTGTTCTCATAAGAAAGGTCCATCTGTGCTTAACACCATATGTGAAGGCAGTATATGCAGCATGTGGTTCAGATTTCGCAATGTCTGCCAGGGTTTTCACTTCCTTTACCCACTCCGCTACCTTTTTTCGCACATAGTCTTTCTTGCATTCTTCTGTGCCTATTACTGCTCCCAAATGGCGTTGACCCTCCTTTGTAATCTTCACTGTCCCTGTCCCATCAAAAGTCCGAACCGTTTCTTCATACTTGTTTTCTTTCACTATTAGTACAGATTTACTAGCATTCGGATGGTACCCAATTACTTCGCCTACCGATTGTACTCTCCGCCACCATTCTTTGAGAGCCCCTATTTTTCCTGCACCTGTGAGGTCATCTGCATACGCCACTTGTTTCACTCGGGTTACCTCCTGTTTTATTTTCTGCTGCAGAATTGATAGTGCCAGTGCGTACATTGCCATTGCCACTGGATCTCCTTGCGTTGTTCCTTCATTTGATTTGAGAATTTTAATTTCTTCCTTCTTTGTGCTTCCAACTATATACAGGTTAGCTGGCTCCTTATAAGTATTTTCTATGTACTTTGCGATGCTCGGGCATTTGATCTTGATGTTGTCAATAGCTGCCTCCCTATTAAATGTGTTAAAGGGTTATAAAATATAGTTTCTGATGTGGTTGCGACTTACTTGTTTTTGTCTTTTAGTAGACGAACGGAGATAATTGGCAATTTAACCATGTGGAAATCCTTTACACACTCTTAAATCATAAACTAATTCCAAATACTCCATATCCCGCAATCTGGTAGAACAGGTGAAATATTGCCAAATGTACAGTAGCCAAAGCATTCATTAAGGGAAAAATAGCATCACCCCTTCACAGCACGAGTACCAGGTTTACGCATTGGTAACTGTACTTCAGTGTCAGTATCGTTCACCCTATAATACGTTGCCATGGAGACCAGGCATATCGCATATCTATTCAATTTCACCGTAATCTCACAATAGCTGCTATTCACTACTTTGTCTTCTGGTTCCTAAGTTAAAAAATAACAATAATAATAATGCAAAAGCAAATATTAATAATAATAATAATAATAATAATAATAATAATAAATAACAAAAAAATAAAGGTTTATCCTGCCAAATTTCTTAGGGATTTCCCTAGACAACATAATTATAATATCAGAATGAACACACATTTTATCTCATGTAATTAGCACCGAACACCAAACCATGCAAACACCAAAATTGGTGCATTTGCTGCGGCAGTGTTCATTGCTTCAATATCTTCACATATATAATACATTAAGTCAGATGAATCAGCTACACCCCAATTCCGCTAGATCATGTTTTAACAATATAACAGTGTAAGAGCCACCACAGTCGGTAGCGGAGACCCGGCAGCTTATTTTTGTTTTCATTTTGGCTTTGCGAACAACTTGGGTCTTAGTGTTCAATGTTGTGGAGGCAGCCGTTTACGGGAAGTAGTGCGTCAAAGGTTCCGGAGACGACACACCTCAATTCAGCATAACACAGCCCTCTTCATAGCGAAACCAGGATATCGGAATTTGGTGCACATTACTTTAGTGCAAAGTAAGTACTACTAATGCTACTATTATCATTGTTATTACTACTATTAATAACCCCTTCAGCACGAGGACGAACTTCTACCCTTTATTAGGGTTAGCATTAGACGATTTTATTAAGCTCAGTGAGGGTTTGTGAGAGTCCTTTGGTTGTTTGAGATAGTCTGTACCCTTTTATGCCCACATTTCCTTCCTAACCTGAGTAAAATGGTCAAATGATAACCAGACTAAAATACAAGAATGACGTAATCGTATTGAAGGGGTTGATAGTAATATTTTGACATGCCTTTTGTATTGAATGTGCAAGAAGCTCCTCAATATTATGATGACTAAGACTGGTCGTAAATAATATAATTCAACCGATATACTTCTTAGTGAAAAGGTAAACGTTTCTTTCTTTCTTTTTCTTCTGCTCTCACTTGGAAGGACCATATTACCAGTCTTGCTAAGGCAGCCTCCCAGAAGCCGGGTGTGCTCAACCGCCTCAAGGAGTTCTTTACCCCTGCGCAGCTTCTTGCTCTGTACAGAGATACAGTGCATCCTTGTATTGAGTATTGTTCCCATGTGTATGAGGGGCGGGGACGGGGGGATCCTCTCACACCGCACTCCTAGACAAAGTATAAAGGAAGGCCTATCGTATCATTAATTCCCGCACACTCACCAACTCTCTGCAAACTCTCTTCGCTGTAATGTTGCATCTCTTTCGCTATTATATCGCTACTACAATAATCAGTGTTCCTCAGAGCTCTCCCAGTGTATACCACCTCCTTTACGTAGGGTACGTGGTACCCGTCTTGCAACTCAATCCCACCCCTACTCTGGGCAACTATCCAACCCAAGAGTGAAACGTTACTCTCAGTCTTTCTTCTATTCAACAGCTGAGCTCTGGAACTCTCTCCCAGAATCAGTCTTTGCCTCCTATAAATTAAATTGCTTCAAATTCCGTGTGTCCAGGCATTTTGGCTCGAATGTCCCTTGATTTTGGCCCTGTCACTCTTTCAACTATGGGGGAGGCACTTTCTACAGGTAGTTCTGCCTTTTGTCTCCCTCACTCACATAGAAAACAAGGAAAATAAGAAGCTTAGAGTCCGCCCGTTTACATGACAACCTTCAACAGTTTTTATCTTACAAGTTTGAAAGAAAATAAATTATTTGGTAGCGTGCCATTATCCGTTATTATACAAAAGCTCTTTACCTCTCTTTGGAGTCTGCAGCCCCTCATCACCCTTCTCCATTTCGACTATTAGCACCGCTGCTACCATGTATGGAAGTGTGAATTAGGGATGCTAGTTCTATCTAGACACCCTTTGGACTGCCACCACCCAATAGATATTACTGGGAATAATCAAATAACTCAATGTAATAATTAGAATCAGGTAACTGAAACTTGAGAATAATTCACAATAGTTTAATAAATGATATCTTAAGACTTATTGAGAAGTACACTAATATATTGTGTGTATAAGTATTTGTAATAGTAAAATTAATCCAAGTATGATAGCTCTGTTTATCACACACAGAGCTGACCTCTAACCCCTAGTTGTGCGAGCTGAGGGTTCCGTCTTTCTACCCTCCGGCTCTCTAGATTCTGTTATATTATCTCGGGTTACGCCCCTCTGTATGACGTCAAACCACTCATTACCATTCTACGTGTACATCTCAACCAATCCTGGTACCTGTCCAAATGACGTATTAGGGTGTGGTCTCAAAATGTGACACGCCCTAGGTAAACTTTCCACAGTACGGTCACACTGTATCCATGCCATATTACAAGCGGCCTGCCACGTGATGTGGGCCGTCCGAGGTATGCTGACCACATTATCTGACGATGCTAATCCCATGATCTATTTGGGTCACAGGCATAAACTAGGTGCCTTACTGACTGTCTACATGAGATGTAGTTGATACAAGAAATACCATGTTTAATAATACGAGTTGTTATATTAAGGTTATTAGAATGAGATATAATATATATATATGTACCCTTGTACAGTTGGTCAAGGATGAAAGTATACAGTTTTTCGTCTGCTATTGCCACACATGGTTTGTCATGTTGGCAGCCATGACAGCCTTTCCACTAGCCCAAACCAGCGCTCGCCTCCGTTTCATTGCCCTTTGGATCACATATAATCCAGTCTTGGGGATGAAAGTGAAATATCAATATTTACCTACTTATTAATTAGCAAGTATTATTAGAGTCCTCTTTCTACTCATTATTTATTATGAATGTTATAATGTTAAGTGTATGTCGTAATATTTGTTATAGCCACTCCATATTCGTCTACTTTAGATACACAAAAATCTAATTCCTAAACGTGGACGTAAGGAAGCCTGTGTGTTCAATAGGGTAATGACCCAGCAATTTTACTCATCTTGCGAGCGCCATTGCTTTATGAGTCAGTCCTCGAAGCATAATGAGGCTTTACTTGTGATTTTTATTTATTTATTTATTTATTTATTATTATTATTTTTATTTTTATCAGCAGAACATCTGCAAACCAACTGCAACATTGATATCACCATACCCTACATTATTAGCCACATATTACCACGTGTGAAAATGGACCTGTATTCCACTGAAATATCGTATATAGGTAGACGTTTTGATTTTCGTTTTCACTCTCGCATTTCTTGTATACTGTATCTATCAATAACATTAAGTGTTTAATATCTCCGAAGTGATATTCACGTCAAAGATTATAGAGCAATATATTCATATTTCCGTCTGACAACTAAGTCCAGGAACACGTTTTTAAACACCCTATATAAGGTGGGCGGGCTCTGAGATATGGCTATCAGGGCTGCCAACATGACAAACTATGTGTGGCTATAGCAGACGAAAAACTGTATACTTTCATCCTTGACCAACTGTACATAAGTAATTCAAGGAATAATAGTTGGATAAATTGGAGTACATAACATAAGAATATGGCCAAGGGAAAAAATGTTAAACATCTTATAGGGGGTGGGAGGCTAGGAATCCTCCTCCCCTACTAGACGAGACAGAGACATGGGCGAGGGAATGCGAAAGTGGTCCCGAACCCTAAGAATTGGATCTTTAAATGTTGTTTCTGTTCGGGTTCTGTCTCGAGTCAGACAGCTTTGGGGTATGTGCCCGAATTATATACATACATACATCCATACATCTTATAGGACAACATGATGAAGACATGATCGAAAACATAACCTCCAATTTCACTAGCTGCCAGTGGGGAATCGTACCCCAGACTTGCAGATGATAGGCCAGGGCATTAACAGTGCTTCACTATGGCCGGAGTGAAGCAGTGGCACCACTCTGGTCTCTTGTCTGATATTCCTGGGATCGAATCCCCAGTAATACTTAATATCATTTTGTGGCACACTATTGTGTTCTTTAATGGTAAAATAGCCTTATAATTTCGTATTAAAATATATGATGGTAGAATGAACAAGGTGCTCTTATGTGAATGAGTATGGCAAGCTTAATCTTGTTTATAGCAAAACTGTTATCCATATATCCGGCTTAGAGGCTTGTGTTAGGTCGCCGGCCACTTGATCTAGAGACCCTTCAGTGTACTGAGATTGGATACTGGCAGACAGTTTGTGCCTTTGATATTAAGCCAAATAATGTGTATGGCAATGTATTTACTGAACTAACTGTAGTAGTCAATAAAGACGACAAGAAGTAGAAGAAACATTTTCAGTTTTCCAAAACGGCTATTTAAGCTATTCACAGTTCCCGAATATAATGTCATAGTCTCATAATAATTATGTGCAGTCTTCAAGCTTTAAACCAGGCTAAGTCCGTCCAAGAGCTTTCTGCACAACACAGAAGAATGGATACATGAGATTATTAGCATTGGAACATATCATTGTATATACTAATACATTATATGTTATGCTATTTGTCTCATATACAGTATGTAGTTTTTCATCTCTAGATAATTTAACGAATACTGTACACCCTGTCTCACTGCAATCCTTTAACTGCTTGAGAAATATGCAAATGCTTTGTTATCTCCGTATCCCCTACACCATAAGCTTCGCTAAAACTAAACCAATTAAGAATATCCTGGAAAGAGTTCCGATGTCAGCAGCCTGACCAACATTAGCCACAATTCCTTGGTCGTGGTAGTGATGGGTTCAGGATTGTCAACTGACTGCCAATATTCGGCTGTCTCACCCAAAACGTTTTCCTTTCACTGACAGTATTATATTATAATATTTATTCAACCTCTTCAAAATAATCATATGTCTAGCAGAAAAGAAGAAAACAAATTTACAGGATAATACGAAACATAACTGAATACAGACGTATGGATGATAAGGCAAGAACATGCTGGAATACTGTGCACAGTTGTATGGACAGAAGATAGCATCACACATACATCCTTACAGTCATATTTCCAACCCTTCTTTCCTAAACCACACGGTGCAACATCATGTTTGAAATACAGGTGATGCAATGATCAACTTCGCACTTGATTGAAAGTCTATTGAACAACCCAAATCAAAAGTGCAATATATACAGTATATGCCACCACATAGGAGACAGTATATTAAAATGTATAAATACAGTTAATTTGGAAGAGTACTTTACATGTAAGTAATATTCTCTTGATAGGAAAAGACGAAAATAAGTATGTAAATATTCCCACTTCTTCTAGTTTTGAAAACCTCTGCGTAATATAAATGCTAACCTAAGGTGGACACCTATTGTTAGATCCGTTGTTAAAAGTTCCTCTAAAAATACTAAGACTCCTGTACAGAGTTCGAGAAATCTTCACCGACGACCAAGTTGTCATAGTAAATATATGTCATGTGTATTCTCAGATGGAATACTGTTCACCTTTGTGGAATGGATGTGGGAGTGGTTGCTTTAACGCAGTTGGATAAAATTCCAAATAAGCTATTAGATTAATCAATAACCCTTCAATCATGCAATCATGCAATCATCCTCCATTATTTATACAAAGATATGTTGCATCCCTTGCATTATTCTACAGATGGTTTCACAGCAAACGTTCCGAGGAACTTACTTCGATTGTGCCACCTCTCCACATCCTTCCCCGCAGTACTAGGGCAGCTGGAAATACCAATTAATGTACACTCTTCCCTCCACTATGTAGAACTTCTGCTTATCAAAATGAATGAATCCCCCAAACTTCAATTCCCTAGAATTCCTTTCCTTGGAGTTGCTTCCCACAACTTGCTGTCTACAACAGTTTATATTCAGTTGTCGTTACAAACAGTTTGTCAATGGAGGATGCCTTTAGGCACATGGACCATATTTATTGTCTTTGTTTTTCCTTCCTCCATTCAATGTCTCTTAAGAAATAGTTAATGCGAGTTACATTGTTTCATGAGTTGCTTAATAGTTATGTCACTGCATTCACTTATTAAAATGTAATTGTTTATTATATAATTGAATATATATGAATAAATTTACACTTTCTCCTCCACACTGCAGAACTTCTGCTTATCAGAATTCATTTATCCCCAGAGATACTACTCTTTGGAATTCACTTCCCTCGAATTGCTTTCCACAAACTTACAATCTACAAATGTTTAAATCCAGTTGTTATAAACATTTTATGATTGGAGGATGCCTTTAGGAACATGGACCTTTTTGTTGTATCTGTGTTTTTCCTTCCTCCGTTCATTGTCTCTTAACAAAAAAAAAAAAAAAAACAATATGGGTGTGGCATGTTGCAGACTTAAATTTTGAGACATATCATCTTTTTATAAGGTTGAAAATCCAGGAGGATAGACATGTACAGTAGGTGTTTATACAAGGGGCCATTTGTGTATATGTGGGAATTGTGGTAGGCGTGTGAGCTTTGGGCTAATCCCTGTGTAAGTGATGGATGGTTCTCATGTATGAACAGTAGTGTGTGTATATGTGTGTGTGTGTGTGTGTGTCTGTGTGTGAGAGTGTATGTGTGTGTATATAATAGTACTAATCGGTTTATTTCCAGCCAGCAGCCAATGAGGCTCAAAATACACAATGGTCTATTCTAACTTTTCCTAAGGAGTCAACAGCTTGACTTTGGCTGCCACCAAAATGCCTACATAAACCAAGAGTGGGTAGGATGTGGGCAGCGAACCTGGTGGAACCTAGAGGTGGCGCATCCACACCTATATATCCTCCACAGCCAAAACATTTGTTGACAGAAACCTCTTCCACAGGTAGCTGGGATCGAACCCGCGCTACCTAAACCATGCAACTTGAAACACTGACTCATTGCACGCGGCCACTGTGGCCGTGTGTGTGTGTGTGTCTGTGTGTGTGTGTGCTTACGGGGGGAGGGGGACTCTCCTTATTTAAGAATCAACATCAAATGAAATCGTCTGCCTACCAATGTTCATTATTTCTATCAAAGTGATGAACCCTTGGGCATGAAATAGCTGAAATCTCTTCCAGCGCTCGTATAAGGAATGAAATAGGTGTGATGGAATGGTTTTGCTACTGGACTGGTAATCTTAAAATACCGGGCTCAAGTTCCAATGTGTCAAGGAAAGATAGTTTTGGGATATAATTTGCGTTTAACTTAGTTTCAGTGCATTACCACAAAGCCCACCGACACATTATTAATATACCCTCACTGTTTCCAATACACACATATTGTATGAATATACACATATGCAGAATATTATGTTTTCTTCTTTGTGGATGAGGGAGACAAAAGGCAAAACTGCCTGTGACGAATGCCTCCCCCAGTGTTGAAAGAGTGACAGAGCCAAAATCAAGGAATGTTCGAGCCAAAATGCCTGTACACACGGAGCTCGAAACAATTTAAGTCATAGGATGGGGGAAATATGGATTCAGGGAGAGAGTTCCAGAGCTCAGCTGTTGAATAGAAGAAAAATTGGGAATATCGATTCACTCTTGAGTTGGAGAGTTGCAGAGAGTAGAGGTGGAATTGTGTTGCAAGATAGGTGCTACGTGCTCTACGTAGAGGAGGTGGCATACACTGAGAGAGCTCTGAGGAAACTGATTATTGTAATAGCGGTAGAATAGCGAGAGATTGCAGACAATCGGTGAGTGGATGTGAGATAATGAGACAAAACAAATTTCCTTTTTACTTTGTCTAGAAGTGCTGTGTGAGAGAAGGATCCTACCCCCACATGCGAACAATACTCGATACATGGACGCACTGTGTGCATAATAAAGAAGCTGTGCAGGGTGAAGAACCCCCTGAGGCGGTTGAGTACACCCAGCTTCTTGGAAGCAGCTTTAGCAAGAGTGGTAATATTTTTTTAAGAGAGATCAAAAGAAAAAGAAACATCGAGAATACTGAGAGACGAAGAGGGGTTGATTTGTGTATTGTTGAAGTATAAGGGATAAACCTGTGGGAGTTCTTAATAGGTAGATAAATGGAGATTTTGGCTTTTGGAAGCATTGAAAGTAACAAGATTTCATTGGGAGAGCAGTGCCTAGTGAGCGAGAGGCTCAATAAGTAGCGTGAGAGATAGAGAGTTGTACAAGATTGCTAGATGAGGCGGCAAGACAGTGGCGATGCTGCATTGAAACATCAAAGCTGCAATGGGCCAGAAGGAGACAACCAGGTGCTGTAGGTCTATGAAGGTAAGACAATAAACAAGTTGGTTACAACACTTAATTATCTAGTTGTTTCATTCGTCATCTGGATATTACCTCCTGACCTTCTTGTGTTGAGTTATCAAATCTACATGCTATAATTTTATGTCTGGAATTAGAGTTGGAACATAAAAATAGGGTAAGACTGCCTGCAACTAGTGTTTAAGGTACATTGGGTACATGGAGCTTGAAGGAGATATAGTCGCAATGAGGGGGAAAGGATGGACTGACGAAGGGTTTCAGAATGCACTATAATAGTTAATGAAAAACGGAAAACCGGGATGCTCTTGGGTTAGAGAATTGAACAGAATAGGTATGAGAATGAGTTGACTGGTGGCTTCCAATTATTATCCGTAACAAAGGAGGCTTAGCTTACACTGTAATCGTTCTGAAAAAGACTGTTCATTGTACAAGTAACAGAAGAGTGAACAGTGAAATATTGTGGCGAGTGGAAAGAGATAAGAGAGTGTTAAGCCTAGTTCACACATTAACCCTTGTCTAGCAGCGCGCGACTTAGGTCGAGTTAAAGAAACTGGCAAAAAACGGGTGAAAAATGGGTGAAAATCGAGTGAAAATGGGTGGAACAGTAATGAACCATACGTCCGACATCTGTGGCCTCCCGGCCCACACTAACTCCAGTTCCCCCACCGCATGGGAGGATGACAGTGTGACCAATAGTTCGCGAACAGTGAACAATGTAGCAAAATCCGCTAAACTTCCATCTTTGAGGTAACTCATTTAATCTCATTCAACTAGTCAACCAACCCACCCGTGTACCAGATAATCCTAATCATAATTCCCACCTACTGGACTTATTTTTAACAACCAATTCAGAAAATTATGATGTTACAGTGAGGTCCCCGCTTGGATCTTCTGATCACTGTCTGATACAGGCCACCTGTCTATCACTTACCACACCTTCCCACTCTGAACCTGTTTTGGTGACTAAATGGCATTACGATAGGGCAGACTGGGAGGGTCTTCAAGGTTTCTTTATTGATATTCCCTGGACCTCTTTCTTTTCTAATGATGCACACTCCACCTTGAGCCACATACAAGATTTTGTAAAAATTGGAATGGAAACTTTTATTCCTCATCAAAAGTACAGTAAAAGATCTAATCCACCTAAATGGTTTGACCATAATTGTGCTAGAGTAACTGAACAAAAAGCAATAGCC
Source organism: Paralithodes platypus (assembly GCA_032716605.1). Lineage (NCBI taxonomy): Eukaryota > Metazoa > Arthropoda > Malacostraca > Decapoda > Lithodidae > Paralithodes > Paralithodes platypus. The sequence continues at coordinate 13,224,003 of CM064511.1, read as the reverse complement.
TACAATGCATACACAAGATCAAAAACTCATGAAGCCTTTAATTACTTTAGAAACATCAGAAATCATGCCAAAACTGTATTAAACCTAACTAAATCAAACTTTCTCCACAAGCAGGCAAATAAACTTCTAAATAATCCAAATGATAACAAATATTTTGGTCTACTCTTAACTCATTTAAATCCAACTTCACTACTGCTTCATCCATTCCACCATTAAAATCTCCGACTGGCAATCTTGTAAGTGACCCACGAGGTAAAGCTAACCTTCTTGCGGATATTTTCTCCACCAACTCAACCGTAGATGAAATAAATCAAGATGTCCCTGTACTTAATTTTAATTCGCCTGAAATTCCCTCACTTAAGATCCACACCAGACATGTCAAAACTATTTTGCAGAATCTCTCAGTAGATAAGGCTCCTGGTCCAGATGAAATTCCTCCAATAGTACTTAAGAATTGCTCCTTGGTGCTCGCTCCTGTATTGGCAAAAAAATTCCGTCTGTGTACTCATACCTCATGCTTCCCAGTACCCTGGAAAGAAGCAAACATCCATCCAGTTCCTAAAAAAGGTGCCTCTTCAGATCCATCAAACTACAGACCAATAGCTATAACTTCCACTCTTGGTAAAGTCTTTGAAATTATATTAAATAATCACATAATTAAGCATCTTGAGAATAATAAATTAATCAGTGATAGGCAATATGGTTTTAGACGATGTCGATCAACTGCAGACATGCTTTGCCTTCTTACGCATCAAATCAACCAAGCTACAGACCAACATGGTGAAACACATACAATAGCACTGGATATATCAAAGGCATTTGATAGAGTCTGGCATCAATCCTTATTGTCGAAGATGTCACACTACGGCCTTGCATCATTAGTTCCACTAATTTCTTCTTATCTTCATAACAGAAAAATACGTGTAATGGTAGATGGCCTTTATTCTCAATTTCACTCAATAAATGCTGGTGTTCCCCAGGGATCAGTTTTGGCCCCAATTCTGTTCCTCATTCATATCAATGATCTCATATCTACCACTCATAATCCAATACATTCCTATGCAGATGACTCAACACTCCACAGTTCCTTCACATTTACCAATTCTTTCACCCAACCCGATCTTATAAATTCAAAAATAAACACTGCAATTTCTCTGAACCAGGACCTTTCTAGAATTAATGGATGGGGACAAAAGAATCTAGTTTCCTTTAATGCACAGAAAACCAAATACATTCAATTTTCTAACCGACAGAATCTCACTGACTCCCATATATTTTTTAATGATGTAAATATTCCCACTTCCCCTAGTATTGACATTCTCGGTGTAACATTAACTACTAACTTGAGCTGGACACATTATGTTAGAAGCATTGCTAAGAATGCCTCTAAAAAACTGGGACTCCTGTACAGAGTTCGAGAATTCTTCGCTGACGAGCAGTTGGCCGTGATATTTAAAAGTCATGTGCGTTCTCAGATGGATTACTGTTCACCTCTGTGGGGTGGAAATGGAGTGGTTGCATTGAGGCAGTTGGACAAAATTCAAAATAAAGCTATTAGATTAATCAATAACCCTGCAATCACACAGGACCTTCCTACATTATCCATACGAAGAAACGTTGCATCCCTTGCATTATTCTACAGATATTTTCACAGCAATTGTTCCGAGGAACTTGCTTCAATTGTGCCGCCTCTCCACATCTTTCCCCGTAGAACTAGGGCAGCTGAGAGTGCCCATGAATTTACACTTTCTCCTCCACAATGCAGAACTTCTGCTTATCAGAATTCATTTATCCCCAGAGCTACTACTCTTTGGAATTCACTTCCCTCGAATTGCTTTCCACAAACTTACAATCTACAAATGTTTAAATCCAGTTGTTACAAACATTTTATGAATGGAGGATGCCTTTAGGCACATGGACCTTTTTGTTTTATCTGTGTTTTTCCTTCCTCCGTTCATTGTCTCTTAAAAAAAAAAAAAAAAAAAAACACACTGTCAGGGCTCCAAGAGTGCTACGTAGCTGTATATGGTGTCATTGTGTAGCGATTTCCGCCTAGTTTTCGGCACAATACAGTTCCTTTCATGCTGATGGTTGATATAGCAGTCAGAATGGCCTGAAAAGGCCCAAAACGGCCACAGACCACCCGCTCGTAATGTGTTAAAGAGTGTGAGCGCAAGTCGAGGTGAATAGACGTTCGGGCACAATCGCAATCACATTCTCAAAACACTCGGAAACTCACAGAAACTCTTAGAAACTCTCAGCACACTCTCAAAGGTTCGCAAACAGTCGGGTCATGGAGCCATTCTTTCACCCATGTTTGAAGTTTTGAGCCCGAATGCATCGAGTCTCAGTTCATTCGTATCTACTCTCAAGCATTTTCAATGATTCGTAACTCATCGCAACTATTCATACACAGTTGTAACACACTCTTTGTCACTCTTAAACATTCGGCAGCAGTCTTGAACATTCTCAACTGCCAAAATAATTACGAATGTGTTGACATTATGCAAGAGCGTGTGAGAGTAAGAACGAGTGCATACGAATCATTCGTTGAAAGTTGGGCTGATATGTACATTGTAGCTGGGAATGTGTGTGAACTATCAAGAATATGTTGAGAATAGATGAGAGTGTGGTGAGAATAATATGTAAGAGTGTGTTGAGAATAGTTGAAAGAGTGAGCAAATAAAACCGTTTATTCATAATCGAAACTGCAAATAGTTACGAGTGTGAACGACTGTTGACAAATGTGTGAGAGTAGTAATGAATATACTGAGAATAAAGTGAAGAGTTACTGAGAGTGAGTGAGGGTGTGATGAGAGTGTTTGCGAATTGCCTCAAGAGCAACGAATGCCGACATACTCTTCAACATTCATCACTACTCGTAACTACTCGTAACTACTCTTAGTGCATTCTATAACATTCGTAGCTATTCGTACAATAAAAAAAGACTGTTAAATTTCAAATTTGGACACATTCTCAGTACATTCGCAGCACACTAAGAATGTACCAGGAGTGTGTGCGACTGCATTCTGGCACTATTTGTAACTATTAATATCTAATCTCGAAAATTTGCAAAAAAATTACATTCAACATAATTTTTCCAAGACTGCGCCCGAATGCACGGTCGCGGACATTCACGCTAGCACTCTTGAATGTGTGAACAGTGTTTAACCCCTTTTGTACTGGTGATGTACTTTTAACTGTATTCAGTCTGCTATTAGACGATTATATTCAGTTTCAAAAGGGCCTCCAATAATTAACAGATTTCGAACTTTCTCATTTAACCATTTTACTACCGCAGATCCTTCTTAACACCTAACCGACAGTGAACATCATATGACGGGAGAGAGAATATTGGCCACCCCTGCAGTGCTCATCATATCACAGGTGCCATTTTGAGGACGTTATGAGCTATGAGAGAGAGTCCGCGCATTCGGGGGACGATAGCCAGCCTCAGGCCGCTCGCCACCACCTTGGGGCCGTCACTGACATGTACTGTGTCTCGTCCCCACCTTCGTACCTCGCACCATAAGGTAAAAACCGCGAAAAATACCTTATTTTAGGGTATTTTCACCTCTGGTTACACGACCGTTGCCAGATATCCCATGGTCGTACTAGGATGATTCAGGTATCATTGGAAAGCTCTATTATCGCCCTTTCACGTATATATAATTGTATTACGCTGTGGATCCTGAGTATGCATGAAAAAGAGCATGGAATGAAGCTCGTTTTCGGTGAATATACCCGCCCAGCAATACGGTCATGTAAACAAGCATACCCGCTTTTAGGGAGTTAAGTTGCACAAACTCATCTAAATATAGCAAGAATAAAAGTAGAATGACTTCGCTGGTACAGAAGGGGTTAATGTAACCCTGCTGTGATTAACTAAATTAAAATATTTGTGGATAATCGAACATTCTGCAATTTAAATCAAAGGGTGAATGGCATTGGCATCATAGTAAAGTTAAACGGATACTATCATGGTGGTATTTGTTCTAACCGGTTTGTTTTTATTTAGCCTTAGTAAATCACAAGCTGTAGGCTACTAAACTGTACAATTGATTTAACTTTTCAATATTCCATGGAATCGATATGAAAACTGCCTCTACTAGGTAGCACATCAGCTCTATCACATAATCTGACCAGCAATACATGCAAACTGGTCTCATGTTTATAATTGGCAACAGTAGGAACATTTAACCATTGCCGTTCGATAACTATTTCCACATGCCGGTATTACCTTTTTGTCGTACTGAGATGAGGCACTTTGTATACATGGCAACATCGGTTCTCATTTACGGTACTCATTAAGCACTCACGGTAACTCTTCCATTTTGTATTCTTTTATTGATTTTTTAGTTACATACATTACATACGGAATTGATATTATTGTAATAGGGAGTTCGATTGGACCTGAATGCTGTGTTACTCAGCTTAAAAAACAAAAACAAATCAATCTTACGAATGAAAGGTATATTCATTATTCTGTCCCTATCATTATACGCAATGTTCATCATTATCGGGATCTCCTCTTTAACAAATATTTTCCAGAAACATTTGATAGACAGGTAGAAACACTTTCCCAACTCTGAAACTGAAACTTCATAGAGTCTGAACCCTGTGCCTCGTTATTACCGTCATTTGTCAATGGTCAACAATATTTCCGAGATCTTTTGCATTAGTATCGGACACTAAAGTGATGGTCGATTACTTAACCCTTTACGAGCGGCCTATGCGGTTTATTTATATGTACCGCCCAGCGGGGTGTTTTTAGCCAAAATAGGGCTGTTTATGTGATCATTTTCATGCCTAAATAAGACCCAGAACGTAAAACAAGTATCTATCCCTGAAAGGGCATAAACAGAGCTTTCGAATGACACCATAACGATCCTTTTATGATGGCTAGTTTTCTTGCAATAACCGTGCAACGCGAGTGCAAAAAGCAGGTAATTAGCCACTTTACCGATACAATTCCGTATATAGCAAGTGAGAGAGGTAGGAGGGAGGTGAGACTCGTGTCAGTAGGTTCGCCGCGGTGGTCTGGAGCAGTCATACGCTCGCTACTCTCCTGCCACCACTTGTCTCTCTCTCTCAGCAACATTACGTGCTGAAATTGCCACTCGAGTTATGTCGAGCGCCGCCACATAGTCCAGCTTTATTTAATTCGACTTATGTGGTGAACCGCTTTTTAAGGGTTAAAGGTAGCTAATACAACGTTATTTCAAATATATGCCAGATTAGAATTGCCGCTTGTGTGTAAGATAGGATCAAAGTTTAATATGATGTATCACACAAAATTATACAATAGACATACTGTATTGTACATTATTATTGAATCTTACTGGTCTGTAATAAATAACTGAACCATCAGTGAAAAATGTGGCATGGAATAGAAAACAAATAGTTAGTCGTCAATCCTCACATACATAATTATTACACGTCCATCTTCTATATTTCTTGTTGTTGTTGTTGAAACGGATAAGAAAGACTTTTAAAGCAAGGTTCAACAAAAATATCTGGGAGAGATACACGAGGTAGAATGGAGAGGTTGGTAATGGTTCACATTCAACCGATCAGTTCAATTCGACTATTCAACTTAATTCAAGTATTTCGACCGCTTAAGGGGAGGTTTTTAGTTTGCTCCCTAGACCTCCATGAAGGTTAGAAAAATACCCCCAAGGCCCCCCTTCAAGATAAAGGTGTACATATTTCGGTAGAAGCATCTATGCCAGATTTCATGCCATTTATCACATGAATGGAATACAAAGGATGCATCTGTGAACGCGCCTAATGGACAAATTCAACTGCTTGTCCCCAATTTGACTACTCAGCCCCAGTTTGACCAGTACGATGCTTGGATCAAATCGACCCTTGGCCCAAATCGATTGTTCGGCCAAATTGACCTGTTCAGATCATTCACACACTCGGCCCAATTTGATCAAATTCAACTGCTTACACCAATTCATCCAATACAGGTTAGCACAATGTACCTGCTCAATTCAACCACTTGGCCTTGTTCAACCAATTTGACCATTAAGTCCAATTTGACTGCGCGACGCATTTAACCAATACATCTGCTTAGCCCAATTCAAACAAACAGCCTAATTCGACCATTTTATCTTTTCAGCCCTATGTTATTGTTTGATCAAATTAATTTGACTGTCTAGCCCAATTTGACTGTTCAGTCCATATCGAGCAAGTCAAATGACCGGGCCTGGCCAATTTGAACAGTTTGGCCCCATTTGACCACTAGAACTCATTTCACTTTTCAGAGAAATTAAAGCTCATCTCAGGAATTTCAATCTTGTGTCCAAAAAGGGAGGGAGGGATGATAAGTGTGTTGAGTAGCCTAGGTGGTGTGGATCAGCGACGGAGGTGTTCGTTGGTTTGTGACGTTTGTTGCCTCACAGCTCTAACACATCCAATCTCTTTTTGTTAAAAAATATTGTCACATCTACATTGTTAAAAACTCGTTAACATTACATTCTGCATAAATAAAAAGTGTAGCAGCATTACTATACTAGGATCTAGCAGACTAAGACCCTCTTAACCCGTACAGTACCGGTGACGTAGTTTTATTCGATTTCAGCTACATTTAGACGATTTTATGAAGTCTAAGAAGGATATATAGTAACTAAAAGGCTTAATTGAGATAGTCTGTAATCTTTTAATGGGTAAACATCCTTCTCAAGCTGAATACAATTTTCTATTAGTTGCCCGAATATAATGAAAAGAATATCACCGGTACTGAATGTTTTAATGGTACCACAGATTGAGGGTAAAGGGTAACATCAATATGTACATATTAATAGAAGTAAAACAAAGCAAATACGAAACTACTTCAGGTTACTTACTTGAATCAAAGTCGACAGTAAAATCTCTCTTGATTGCTGCTGGAGCGTGACTGTCTAATGCTATGGTAAAAGGTGGTCCGTTCCCCAGTCTCCAGTCATCAGCATCAGCCAGGGTAACATCCGTGACATGCCGGGGCCAGCTGTTCTCCGGGACCTGCATCATGGTGTCAAACCAGGACAATTTTGTTATTATATTTGAATGAATATGAGAAGGAATACATGAACATTTATATCAGAATACGTATGTATTGGCCAACTTATCACTTCCAAAGACTTACTAGAACTGTTGACTATATTTTCAACTTTACAGACTCTAATTATAACTAAAAAATAGGGAATTGGTTTTCGTCTGACACCCTGACCTGCATGATGGCCGGACCAGCAACATGGGGAGGGTTATCGTTCACGTCCAGTAGTGTGAGGATGAGTGTGGCTGTGGCTGTGCGAGGCGGATCACCACCATCCACAGCCCACACCCGCACCTGGTGGCTCACAGAGGCTTCACGGTCCAGGGCACGCCTCAGCCACACACGACCACCACCGTCCACACCAAACTGACGCCCGGGGTCACTGCTCGGGTCGATGGTGTATTGGATTTCACCCAAGCCATCCTGTACGGTAACATATTCCTAAAGTAACATGAGTTTTAAACTATATAGTTCATGTACAGTCATATTTGATATTGCATTCACTTTTTGAGAAATTATTGTTCTCATTGTTATTATATATAGCCCGGTTTTCCTTACGTCTTATATGCAAATATACTCAAGAAACATATGTTGAAATACCAGTCCAAAATAACCTATGGACATATACACCACTTGTGTATAACGGAAGGTTCGTGTTACGAGGGAGAAGTGCTAAGTGAATACACGAATTAATTTAACACATTAATTATAGAGGGATAGTTAGAGAGTTGAGTCATATATATACAGATCGTAGTCAGTGAACAATACTTAAGGAATATATATTCACAGGTAGTCTGGTAAACATACCTGAAGGACATCAACAAAACAATTACAAATAAACAAACGACATAGAACCATACACGAACATAATAAGAGATGCAAGGATGATTAAAATAATGGAAATCCTAACAGTGCGCATAAGTGTGGGGAATAGCTAGCTTTATTCTAGTTTAGTGTGTATGTGAGGCAGAACTGGTCATCTACAGGTAAGGGGGCGGTTTGGCAACAAACATGTGACAGTATACCTATAGATGAATATTTAGGTTAAAGGTAGCGTGTGAGGGTTTAATAGACAAAACTGTGTTAATTAAAGGTTACGTAAGAGAGGGTCTGACAGACAGACCACGGATACTAATAAGCGTCAAGAAGCTAGGAATATCTCTCCAGTTAGGCTGGTAGAGATACTAGGAGATGCAGTGATACTCCTGGTTGAAAATAGTAGTTAGGGCCAGTCAACACCTAACTTGTTACCTGTCGCGATTTGCCGTTTACAGGTAAGAGTTACTTACAAAAACATACTACGACACTGAGCTAGGGTTAGGGAACACCTAGAGAGGCTTGAGGCACTCAGACTCAGGAGGGGAGATGAAATACCTTCCCTGACTTGGCCTGAGCACCTATGCAACTTTTAGGTGTTTCCTGGCCTAATTTTGGTGCAAGGAAAAAGGGCGACCCTTGCCCTTTGTACAGGTGACATAGATCCCAGTCGCTCCGGCAAGGGGGGTAGAGGCGATAGTTGTGGTAGGGCCCTTCGGATTCACCTCTTGATCCCCTCCAGGGACCAATCGGCGAATTGTTGTGATGACGTCAGGTCATCTGGGTTGGCTGAGGCGACCCGGGTGCTGGCCAATCCTAGGTCGACCTGTGGGCGTTACGTCATTTCTGGCTCCCGGTCGTAGCACCACCTCTTGGGTGAATAAGTAGTTCTAGGGAGATCTACTGTGATGGTGGGGGGGCGCCGCTCTTTCCCGTGGGGTAACTCTGTTATTTTGAGCCCGTTTTCTAGGGGAAAAAACGGGCGTAGGAGAGACCCTGGTATTAAGGGAACACGCGGCCCTTGTGGTGTGTTTTGGGGTTGCGGGGTAAGACAAAGTGTCGGGCCTGCAGGCCGTGGTCGAGCACTGGTAGTTGGGGGGCCCTGTCGCACTCCGGCAGGTGCAGGAGGGGCCCTCTGGTAGTGGGGCCTGAAGGAAAGCTGCAGCCCATGTGGTATATTCTGACGGTGCGGGGGCACCTCTAGTGTTGGGATCGTATCTCGGGGTATGGCAGCAGTGGTGGAGGGGCCCTGGGACGCTCCGGCAGGTGCTGGCGGCTGGCTGTGAAGGGCGGCTTGCCCATTTATTGGCATAATATATATATATATATATATATATATATATATATATATCATCATCATCATCATTCATTAGGAAATCACTGCTAGACAAAGGCCTCCCTTAACCTTGTCCATGACTCTTGAGGCTTTACCAGTCTTAGCCATACTGCCACTGCAATTTGTTCTATCTCGCCTCTGGTCTTTTCCATTTGCGTTTTCCTTCTCTTGGGGTCCATTCAGCTAGTCTTTTACTCTACCTGTTGTCCTTTCTTTGTTCTACATGTTCTGCCCATCTCCACTTCTACTCCTATATAATTTCTAAAATATCCTTCATTTTGGTTTGTTTTCTTACCAACGATGTACTCTTCCTAGCTCTAAGAGTTATTACAAGCTGTGACCTCTCCATTCCTAAACTTATTCTCTATGTATATTTTATTTCCAGGTTTCGGATCCATAGATCATGGTTGGTAGCACACACTAGTTATAACTTTACTCTTAAGGTATATTGGTAGTGTATTTTTCATGAAGTTTTTTGTCTGCCGAATGCTTTCCATCCTAGAGTGATTTGCTCATACTGTATATATATATATATTTCATGATAATTGTAATTTGTTTGTTTCAATACTTGGACAAGATAATTGTATTATTCTACTTTCTCTAGAATTTCGTTGTCAATCCTAATTATTCAACGTTGCTCTCTATCATTGTACATAACTTAAGAGCATTTGTACTTTATCTGAAATTAAGACAATGTCATCTGCAAATCTGTGATGGTTATTCCTCTGATGCGAAGCACGTGATTTGCGTGGTTTGTAGCATACTTTAAACCTTGAAATACCCCAGGTACAGCTTGAAAATGTTAATTTAGTTACCCCAATTCTCCTCAGCTGTCTTTCAATGGTGGTATAAAGATATTTATTTTTAGAGGGCTAACTGCATGACATTTTCCTAAGTGCATAATTATAAATAAATAAATAAATACAACTTACAACAGTGCAGCTTAGGAATTTAAGGTATTCCCCGTCTAAAATAATATTCCCTTTGATTCCCATGACAACTGTTTAAAGATCCTTCAAGACAGGCTGTGAATAACTTGGATGAGAAGATAAACACTATTATTATTTTTATTAGGGACACTTTATTCATAACGTTTAACATACTATAACTTCATCAGGCCAAATTACAATACACTGCAAGTCTTCATATGGTGTTTATATTTCATTCTGTCAACTTCTCTGAGTTTATTTGTCTCAACTTGAGTAAAATTGTGTCTCCTTGCCTAACTCCCTTCCCAATCTTACCTCTACCGAATCGAATACTCTGAGGTTTTCTCTATTAGCTGGTTGATTGTATGCAAGTGATCCATACTTGAATACCCATTTCTAAATCCTTCTTGTTCCTTAGACTGATTTTCATCCAAGATTTGATCTAACTTGTTTGTGAAGATTTTATAAAACAGCATGTAAATAATTGATAATAAACTAATGGGACGGTATTTACCGAAATATCTTGTATCAACTTATTTGTGAAGTAGAGTTACTATTGCATTGCACCAAGCTTCTGGAGCATCCCTTTTACATAAGCATTGAGTGAAGACTGAGCTAATTTAGACTGGACTTCATCTCCACCATCCTTCAGAAGATTGCTGGTTATATCATACTCTCTTGGAGATTTTCCTCTTATTAAATTATAAGAGGAAAAGCTATCTCTCAAGTATGTACAATTTGTTGCTTGCCTAAGGTTAGTTTACTTTGTGCTAGTTTGAGGGTTTTCCCTTATCCAATTGTCTCTGCGGCTAAGTCTACAGTATATTTCTGTTTTCTTTCCTCTTCCCTTCGTTTTTTTGTTATTAGATTGTTTATTTATGCCCTATCTATTTAATCTCTCCTTTTGTTTTAGTTTTTATTGTTGTCCTTCAATTTATGTGATGTACAGTCTACGACAGAACTGCTGTCTTGGCCTGAGGCAATGTGTTAGTTCACTCACCTTTTAATAGATGGCACTTTAATCGCTTCTAATAAAACGGGGCGGGGTTAATATAGAGGTTCGAAGGAGGAGGAGTCAAACGTGTGTGTGTGTGTGTGTGTGTGTGTTCGAGAACGGCACGCAGAATAAGTTTATTTTAACATAACACACAGGCTATATTATAAAATTAGCCCATGCTGGATCACAAATAAGTAACACACATTAGGTGTTGCGTTATTTATGGAATTTAATACACAGACAATCAAGTTTCTATCCTTCGCACTTTCCATTCCCCCCTCCTCCCCCTCTCCCTTTCACCCCAACTCTCCTTCTTCACCCGCTTCCCCTCCCCTCCCTCCCTCCCACCTCTCTCTCTCTCTCTCTCTCTCATTCTCTCTCTCTCTCTCTCTCTCTCTCTCTCTCTCTCTCTCTCTCTCTCTCTCTCTCTCTCTCTCTCTCTCTCTCTCTCTCTCTCTCTCTCTCTCTCAAGGACATAAAAGATACCTTCTAAAATACGCAGAATAATACTATGCGATTGTTTTGAATTTACATATACATAATCTATTTTGTATTAATTTCACCACACCACCAAACGCCTCCAATGAAATTAATGAAAGCATGTATGTGATCCACTGGGATTCGAACCTGGGTTATCACACACATATTTTTAGACACCTTAACCATTACACCACCAAGACGGTTAAAGGTTTATGCACACGCCTACGACTTATGAAATAAATAGTAAATGTTAGGGATGACAAAAGTAACACATATATATTGATTAGGAATAGGATAACTAGCGAGGCAGCGAACAACACCTGTTACTCGCTGCCTCGCTAGATATCCTATTCCTAATTAAGCTACGATTCCCGAAGAACACGTCTATATTTGTTTATATATATATTAAGTGTAACAATAACACTTAGGATTTACGTTATTTGTGTTGGCTTAAGGAATAAGTTGGATAATACACATACTTGTGACCTCCACAATTTGTAATGTTTGAGGAGACGGCGCTTCAACCTCTCTCCTCTGTCCATCACATTCAAGCACCAACCCACCCACACCAACACTAACACAGGATACAAAACAGACACACACACACTCACACCAAATAACATAAAACGCACATCACACACATGATCACATACAACGTAATGGGCACAAATCACTCACACATGATAACATAAAACGCACACACACACACACACACACACATACACACACACACACACACACACACACAAGCACACACACACACACACACTGGTCCAGGCAAACTAGAAAAGGTATTAGCATTATTGAAGAGATGCTGCTGTCTTCAGTGCGTGTCATGGCCATCCTGAGCCTTACGACGTATACAGACTAATAACAAACATAACAAAGCCACTATAACAACTTCGTCTCTCTCCAACACCCCTTCTCCCCTCTCTACACTCTTCAGAAAATAGGAAAAGTAGAAAGTAGCTACGAGGTGCTGTTGTGAAGGCTAATCCTTCAATACCTTCACCTGACCTGACCCCATCCGGGGTTTAGCTGGTCCACAAGGGTGTGTGACATGAACCCAATAGAGAATTTGTGGGCCATCATGTCATGGAGTGGAATGTGGTTCAGGTTAGGATTGGAAAGGGCGGGAGGAGTGGGATCGGGGGGCAGGGGGGTGGGGGGGGGGGGGGGCGAATCCGTCGCCGCCCTAATATAAGTTGGACAATATTTAAATCAGCTCCAACGAGAATACAGGAGGTAGTTGATGCAGCTTGTGGGTGGAGATCATATTGATTTCATAAATATAAATTGTAAATGTTTACATTTAAGATCCCTTTATATATATTATATAATGTGTATGTGTTTCCAATGTTCACCGTAACATAATGATGGTGAAATAATACATATTAAATTAAATTCAAGGTAACATACACAGAGCTATAGTATACTTTTAATTATGTTTGGACGATAATTTAAACAATACGAAGTAAAAATATAAAAGCCTAAACAATTTACAGTATATCAACTTTAAAACAACATAACAAGATTGCTTGGATTATCGTTAATTGTTCAATTTGATGACTTACTTTATAGTAAATCATTACAATGGGTAACGCCGAACTGTTTATGATAATGGGAAGCCACAGTAATTAAGCTAGTAATTAAGAATCCACTGAGAAAAGTACAATGCAATAATAATAGCGTGTCATATTACATGTTAAGGTAATATGTAATATGACATGTTAAGGTAGGCGGATGCCCAACCCCGAAAGGGGTTGAAATAGGGGAGCTATCCCCCCGCCAAAGGCGGCTTTCTAGGGCCTTTCCTAGCTGATGCTGAGAGGATTGGGTTCTAGTCATGTGGTGATGGGCTGGTCTATCAGAGTGAGAACTGAGCGATCTCTGCCATACCCATAGCTTACTCTGACTGTTCCTTTTACTTATATATTTTCTAGATCTCAAGTGACTGGGCCTCTTCCGTGGATTGACCTCCCAATCTACCAAGATTGGAAGCCAAAGCATCACATTTTTCCTTTGCCCCTCAACTTTTTCTTCATAATTGCTGAGGGGCACAGGGCCCTGGGTGGGCCTTTGGTTTCCCGGGCGTTTCCGCACCCTCCTTAGCTCCCCGCCATGGAGTGGCTTCGGTCACCCAGGCTTTATTGTGGTCGGCAGGGAGGGTTCTGTGGGGGCGCTCGGTTATGGCCTTGGCCTTGGGGCTGTTCGGCCAGGCAGCTTGGGGAACAACAACAACAACAACAACATGTTAAGGTAGATTATTAATTGGTCAACCACAGTGCTGTGAATAGTGGTATGGAAGAAAACATTTTTTACTCTAATATGAACATTTGTTTTTATTACCAAAAAAAAAAAACACGTTTCGGCTCATCTAAAGTGTTTTCTCTAACTGGGCCGATATTATCTTGTCTTTATGATATATATATTTGGTTAAAATTTGGTCAAAGCTAGATTACAATGTGATCCAACTTGTCTTGATGCGTGGATTGTAACATCCCGTTTCAATTACTTATATATTTATACGATTGTTTACACTAACCAGGACGCCAAGGTTGGCAACTTTGAGTGTTTTGCAACGGAGCATACTGTATATATTTATTTTCTATAACACATTGTATAAGGTAAATAATAGAATACGAGTTAATAATTGAGAATCAGTAAAGGTAAAAAGAACAGTATTATTAAAACACCAAAGATTTTGTTATGGACAGCTTTGAACACGACGATGAGGAAAATTATATATTCGGTCAGGAGAGAGAAGGGGGAGAGAAAAAGAGAGAAGGGGGAGAGAAAAAGAGAGAAGGGGGGAGATAGGGGAAGGCAGCAGAGAGAAGGGGAGGAGGGGGGACTGGGAAGTTCGAAGGATAGAAACTTGATTGTCTGTATATTAAATTCCATAAATAACGCAACACCTGATGTGTGTTACTTATTTGTGATCCGGCATGGGCTAGTCTAATAATATAGCCTGTGTATTATGTTAAAATAAAGTTATTCTGAGTGCTGTTCTAGAACACACACACACACACACACACGTTTGACTCCTCCTCCTTCCAACCTCTATACTAACCCCGCCCCCTTTTATTAGAAGCGATTAAAGGGCCATCTATTAAAAGATAAGTGAACTAACACATTGCCTCAGGCCATGACAACAAGTTCTGTCGTAGACTGTACATGTTTTATTTTCTTCTATATTCCAACTACTCCTTCTCGGGCATAGGCAGAGAGCCTGTACATACATTGAACGGAGAAGCCCGTGAGGTCTCGTTCCAGTCTAGGGGGTGAGACATGTGAAGCACTTTTTAGCTGCAACCAGCACCTGCCATCTTGCCTTCGCGGGATGCGTGAGTCTTAGTTGCTCACTCACGGCTCGAAGCAGCCTCATCTCTGAAGCTGCCTCACTCCAGTGCTTCACTGTCTCACCTCCTAGACTCGGACCCTCACTCTAAGAACGCCACCTATTGAGCAATGAACTCCCTAGGCATTGCACCCCTGTATCATATTTTGAATATGGGAATATTCGTACAGTGCTATTTAATCAGGGAACAATGAGGGTATTTGTTTGGCGTTTCAGTGGGCTTTGTGATAATGCACTGATACTAGGTACAGCACAAATTCCATCCCAATAATATCTTCCCATTGACATATCGGGATTTGAACCCAGGTCCATTGGATTAACAGTCCAGTGGCAAGACCACTCCACCACACCTTTTTGTTTTTACTGGTTTTGTGCTATCCATCTGTCTCCTCTTTCTTTGATTGGTAATTTCACGTTTGTATTTACTTTGTTGATGTCATCTTCATTGTTGTCGAGAGCTTGGAATCTATTTAAAAGTTCTAGGGGAAACTCCATCTTATTCTCTTTAACTTTGCCTAGGCATATTTTCTTCCTGAGAACTAGTTTGTTTCTTATGGCTTTAAAGTTGAACTTGGTTGGGCAGCCTACCATCCTATGGCCATTCCATGTGTTTGCCTAATTCATAACAGTGCCATTGTTAACACTTGTTTTTGTCTTCTATGATGAAGTCTATTTCATTCTTTGTTGTTCCATTTGGATTTTCCTCGAGTTGACCTGACCACCCAGCCAGCTGTCTCCCAATTCTATCTATATATCTATCTATATGCTCAGGCCCCATCCCCATTATAGGGGTAGCCGACTCAAGACAGAGCAAGAACAGGGAAAAACACAAAAACAACATAAAAAAACGAATAAACACAGATAAAAAACACAAATTCACACACATCTAGGTCACCCAGGAGAAGACCCAGAGACCAGGCTAACCAAGGTCGCTCCAGCATCCACCGGCCCAATTCCGACCAGATAGTTTATAATTATCTAGATTGTATTATAATGTTGATTGTATAACCCCTGTGTGTGCTGTGCATATCAGGGACTTCAATGTTACAAAACACTTCCTGTGGACTCGAATCTGAGTGACTCACAACCATAGATGCTCACAACATACAGTGTGAACAGCTCAGCCCTATGAGCATGTCTGGGTTTAAAGATAGTTAAAACTAATTTCCAATTGGAAATAGGCAGTTTCACGATATTTCATCAGGCGCTCTGGCTACTAGTGCTATTCAATTATTTTCCTGCCATGGTTGTGGACCCAGCGACCCAACTTCCACACTTGTATTTTCAAACTGGCCGTCACGCTTGGCTTTCAAGGTATAGTGGAGCAGATAACTGCAAATGTCAGGAGAATCGTTCAAATGGTGATGCAAGCATGAAATATGGTACATGTACCCTTCAAGGTCCATTCTTCTCAGAAATACCGCTGGCCACGCGAAAATCCAAGATGGCGGTCATTTTTCAAGATGGCTGCCGTGCCTGACCATATATTGCTTAATTTTCTTGTAATAATTACCTGGTGAACATTTTAAGAGAAAACTGTTTCTTGCTAACCAGATTAATGAGAAGCACTGTTTTAATCATTGTCATAGTCTATAATTGGAATTTTAGTTTGGCATCCAAGATGGAGTCCATTAATTTCATATGTTCATATCTAAGCAACTACAGAACATATATACATGATTTTTGGTGTGCACATACATTCTTTGGGTCAGATAATCCAATGGAGCCATTTTCACATTTGTTAGTAAGGACTGAGGCAGAGATGAGATCTTGCAAATATAATAGAGTGATGTCAACACACAACCAGGGCACACTGGTAACATCGCTGCTGTGCAACTCAGCATGGGGTTCAGTGTCAGCTTATTTTACTGTACTATACTATAAGTTGTAGTGTAGTTTAATTTAGTGTCCCAAATGCTTTCTAACAGCCCCATATCAATTAGCTACTAGACAGTAGTTGGTAGTTAGTAGATAGAGTTAGATAGCCGCACCTGAATTGACAGGGTGTGCCAGCGCGGGAGAGCCGAGCCAAGGGTAAGGGGGCTATACATGACTTGCTCATGTACGTACCTGGATGGTGTACAGATCACACGGGAATTAAATGGCACTGGATGAATGATCGGGCTAGGTGTAGGTCACCCGAACCTACTGTGTATTTCAGACCCGATGTCGCATCGCCTTTCGCAATTTGTGGCAAGACTATAGGTTACATAATAATGACATTCGAACACAATGTTATTGATACCCCGCCGTAAATTATGGTGTTATAAAGGTTTGTCAAATTATTATAGTTACGATGCTACCTCTTAGGGTAGCCAAAGGGAACGCAAAAACATGAGCAAGGGATCGGACACCAGACAGACCCCCCTCCCCTACAGTCCTACTGTCCCTCCCCCACCAACCCCACCAACCAAGCGCCCCCACCAACCCCCTCCTACACTCATCCTTCTATACCCCCTCCCCACCTACCTCTCTCTCTACCTCTCTCTCTCTCTCTCTCTCTACCTCTCTCTCTCTCTCTCTCTCTCTCTACCTCTCTCTCTCTCTCTCTCTCTCTCTCTCTCTCTCTCTCTCTCTCTCTCTCTCACACACACACACACACACACACACACATAGCATATTGAATAATAATTATAAAGACATTCAGTACTTTGTACATTAATATACCGTGGTAATACGTGACATTGGGTTTACAATAGAACTAAAGTATATACAGCAACAATGAGTTGGGCAGCTTTTTCAAATGAACATGACCCATAAGTTGGTTAATCACATTACAGTATACTGTCTTTGCTAGCAAGTTTGGCGGGTAGTTATAATTATAACCCTATAATTTATGGTTGGGTATGGTCGTTTCAGGCTATATGGACCTGTTGTTCGGTTATCCGTATGATGTGATGACATGATTGGCCATAATATTCTAAAGAATTGGAAGAGGTTTGTATAATTACAGAATAAATAAATATTAACAAGAGAATTAATGGATAATTAAACAGGCAAATGTACTGTACATATATTTTATTTTAGTCTTCGTCACTGTCAAGGAAGAGCTCATCCTCATCATCACTGTCAAAGCTTATAACGACAGGTTCCACAATGTCATGAATATTGTCAGATGACCAATAATCCTCTTCAAACGCCATAGCTCTTCTTACGGCACCTGCCCAAATGTCTTTGGTTGCGCGTAACTTCGCTTCCTCTAACCTGGCATTCAGGCTGGCACCAATGAATCGTTGTAACGAGGTGCGTACGTATCTCTTCATACACCCCCATACCTGCTCGATGGCGTTCAGCTCAGGATGCACCGGTGGAAGTCGGACAACTTCGTGACCCCATTCTAGGATTATATTATCCACTTTGTACCGTGGCTTTGGTCGATTTTCTTTGCATATAAGTAGGAGTTCAGGACGAGTAGCGTGAGGTGAAAAGGGGAGTTTCCTTTCCTCCAACCATTTCACAAGGTCAGCTTTTTTGGTGATAGTAGTGGGACAGCGACTTTCCTCCGTAAACTGGCTGTGGTAGGGTGCATTGTCCAACACAACTACTGATGGCTCTGCCAATGCTGGTAAAAGTTGTGCTGTGAGCCAGTGAACAAAATGGCTGCTGTTCATTTCCCCGTGGTAGTCACCTGTTTTGTTCTTTGCAGGGAAACATACAAAGGAGCCATCCACAAAACCCTCGACTGTGCCACCTGCTACCACCACAAATCGCTCTCCTTCACCAGGTGGCACCTGACGGCTGTAGGTGGCACTTGTTTCAGGTTGTGTTCTGTCCACCCACTCCCTGTTGTGTGACATCCTTGTTGTGAACCACGTTTCATCCACATACACCACCTGTCTTCCTTCCGGCCGATGATGCTGGAGTGCGCGGAGAGCGTCAATACGACGACATACTATATCATTCGACTGACTCTTTCCGTACATACATTTTTCTCTGTGATACCCTGTAACGGAATCCCATGCTGTGCAACACACGCCATATCGCTGTCTCTGAGGTCTCACTTGGAATAATATCGGCCCTCTTCAAATCATCGGTCAGGGTAACAACAGTAAATGTTTCCTTTGCAGCAAAATTGGCATGCACAAAACGTCGTATGGCACCAATAGTAAAGCTGTCAAAGACAGGTGGTGTAGTGGAGGGGGTCGGGGAGTCAGGTGGTGTAATGGTGGGAGTGCTCGGTGTTTCAGGTGGTGTGTCTGGCTGTGAACGCAGGTTGCGCTACACCATCTTCCGCACTGCCTGGATTGTCATACCCATCACGTGAGCGACACGGTCATACGGCCTGTGTGGAACGACATTATCATAGAATTGGGAAATGGTCGAATATTAAGGACAACATAGTTGTATTATTATATGTTATGGTATTATGTGGTGGGCTGAATCCAAGATCTATATACTAAGGTCTACCTGACGGCTGACCAAAATAAGCTCTCTCCCGCACACAGTGTAGAGTACGCCCCACACTAGCCTGCACTCGACCCAGCTTCCCTCTCTCAATACCAGTACCTCTTCGTGTGTTGTTTATTTATTCCTTGTAAACTATAGTCCATGGAATTTAAGATCAGTGGAAGTTCAATCAGTTCATTCACTTTGAGTAATCGATCAAGAACAAACGAGGTGAAACAAAGTGGATGTTATATTATGCATTTTAAACATCCTGAACCTAGCATAGACACACTGAGGATAGTTACTATACAGTTATTATTATTTTTACACACACGCACACTCAGTTTGTACAATACATTGTACGTGTTTGTGTGTGTTTGGTCAAGAAGCCCCTTTTGGGATTATATGGGTCAAACGTTTTTTTCCTTCTACTTTATAAGGAATTAGGCGGCTTGTCATGTCATTAAGGACAAGGAGTAGCTTAACATAGGTAAGGTAGAATTTAAGCACACTCACACACACACACGCACACACACACACACACACACGGACACTGATTACATGTGTGTGTCTTTCGAAATAACTTGGTGTTTTTATTACAAGGGACAAATTATTGTTCTCTTCCCTTTCTCCCTTTCAATTGGACATAAACAATAGAGAATACATACATTTAACAACATGGCTTCCTCTACCTTCGTTCACAAAATCGTGATTACTTCGTTCTCTGTTTTTCCAGATGTAAGTAATCAACTATGACCAATTAACAAACAAACAACAAACAATTCAGCACTAGACCAATTAATATAATGTGTTCAAACAAACGTAGCCAAATGTAACAATACTCAAACATTCACACCAATATCAATAACACACACACACACACACACACACACACACACACACACACACACAACCACTAACAAAATTTATCACACAAATATAACTCAATATTGTTTTCCCTGTAGATACTTCTACAAAGGAAAGACTTCTAAAACGTCTTCGGCATATACAACATACTGCATACTTTTGCAACTATATGGTGTGTTGCACAGCATGGGATTCCGTTACAGGGTATCACAGAGAAAAATGTATGTACGGAAAGAGTCGAATGATATAGTATGTCGTCGTATTGACGCTCTCCGCGCACTCTAGCATGATCGGCAGGAAGGAAGACAGGTGGTGTATGGGGATGAAACGTGGTTCACAACAAGGATGTCACACATCAGGGAGTGGGTGGACAGAACACAACATGAAACAAGTGCCACCTACAGCCGTCAGGTGCCACCTGGTGAAGGAGAGCGATTTGTGGTGGTAGCAGGTGGCACAGTCGAGGGTTTTGTGGATGGCTCCTTTGTATGTTTCCCTGCAAAGAACAAAATAGGTGACTACCACGGGGAAATGAACAGCAGCCTTTTTGTTCACTGGCTCACAGCACAACTTTTACCAGCATTGGCAGAGCCATCAGTAGTTGTGTTGGGACAATGCACCCTACCACAGCCAGTTTACGGAGGAAGGAAAGTCGCTGTCCCACTACTACCACCAAAAAAGCTGACCTTGTGAAATGGTTGGAGGAAAGGAAACTCCCCTTCTCACCTCACGCTACTCGTACTGAACTCCTTCGTATATGCAAAGAAAAACGACCAAAGCCACGGTACAAAGTGGATAATATAATCCGAGAAGGGGGTCACGAAGTTGTCCAACTTCCACCGGCGCATCCTGAGCTGAACGCCATCGAGCAGGTGTGGGGGTGTATGAAGAGATACGTACGCACCTCGTTACAACGATTCACTCGTGCCAGCCTGAAGGCCAGGTTAGAGGAAGCAAAGTTACGCGCAACCAAAGACATTTGGGCAGGTGCCGTAAGAAGAGCTATGGCGTTTGAAGAGGATAATTGGTCATCTGACAATATTCATGACATTGTGGAACCTGTCGTTATAAGCTTTGACAGCGATGATGAGGATGAGCTCTTCCTTGACAGTGACGAAGACTAAAATAAAATATATGTAGAGTACATTTGCCTGTTTAATTATCCATTAATTCTCTTGTTAATATTTATTTATTCTGTAATTATACAAACCTCTTCCAATTCTTTAGAATATTATGGCCAATCATGTCATCACATCATACGGATAACCAACCGAACAACAGGTCCATATAGCCTGAAACGACCATACCCAACCATAAATTATAGGGTTATAATTATAACTACCCGCCAAACTTGCTAGCAAAGACAGTATACTGTAATGTGATTAACCAACTTATGGGTCATGTTCATTTGAAAAAGCTGCCCAACTCATTGTTGCTGTATATACTTTAGTTCTATTGTAAACCCAATGTCACGTATTACCACGGTATATTAATGTACAAAGTACTGAATGTCTTTATAATTATTATTCAATATGCTATGTGTGTGTGTGTGTGTGTGTGTGTGTGAGAGAGAGAGAGAGAGAGAGAGAGAGAGAGAGAGAGAGAGAGAGAGAGAGAGGAGTGAGAGAGAGAGAGAGAGAGGTAGAGAGAGAGAGGTAGAGAGAGAGAGAGAGAGAGAGAGAGAGGTAGAGAGAGAGGTAGAGAGAGAGAGGTAGAGAGAGAGAGAGAGAGGTAGAGAGAGAGAGGTAGAGAGAGAGAGAGAGAGAGGTAGAGAGAGAGGTAGAGAGAGAGGTAGGTGGGGAGGGGGTATAGAAGGATGAGTGTAGGAGGGGGTTGGTGGGGGCGCTTGGTTGGTGGGGTTGGTGGGGGAGGGACAGTAGGACTGTAGGGGAGGGGGGTCTGTCTGGTGTCCGATCCCTTGCTCATGTTTTTGCGTTCCCTTTGGCTACCCTAAGAGGTAGCATCGTAACTATAATAATTTGACAAACCTTTATAACACCATAATTTACGGCGGGGTATCAATAACATTGTGTTCGAATGTCATTATTATGTAACCTATAGTCTTGCCACAAATTGTGAAAGGCGATGCGACATCGGGTCTGAAATACACAGTAGTTGTATCCCATAAAGTAATGTGTGTGTAATTTTGTTAAGGTTGGTAAAAGGATAAACCCTTGGCCTTAATCAGAAAGCAAAATGGCAGATTCAAAATCCATTTTTCCCATAAGACAAACTGACTGGTCAAAATGTTGTCTTTGCCAGAAAGACAAAATAGGTGAAGATTTAACATCACCTAGAACCCATTATTCCCTTGAACATGACGGTTATGCCATGCTGGCTACCATCATACCGATATTTCATGAAATCCAGGAAATGCCATTGATCGTGGATCCAACAAGGCTTGATGAAGGTGACGGCATAGATGCCACTTTGAGAAGAAATCAGGCAAAATACCATGTCAACTGCCGGTTGTTGTTTAACAACAGCAAGCTGAATCGCGCAAGGAAACACCGATCGATCTAATCGTCAAAGTAGTGAGTCTGAAGACAATCATGCAAAGCAACGTCGAACTAGCTATGATGGTCAAACTTGTATTTTTTGTGAGAAAGTGGCACCTGCATCTGATCTCAGGCAGGTAATGACCATGAACCTTAACAAGAGGCTACAAGAGTGTGCAGAGGCACTTAACAATGGCAAGCTTCTTGCTAAATTGAGTGGTGGAGATGCTATTGCACAGGAGCTAAAGTACCACAGAGTGTGTCTCAGTGACCTCTACAACAGGGAAAGGTCCTACCTGAGAAACCTTGAGAAAAGCTCAAGTGCCACTGATCTGGAGCCAGATGTTTATCCATTAATTTTATCAGAGCTGGTGACATACATTGTTGAAAGCAACCTATGCTCAGAAGAGCCAGTCACATTTCGCCTGGCAGATATATGCCACCTTTACCAACAGCGTCTGGCACGCCAACTTGGTGTGGATTTACCACGTGTAAATTCCACCAGACTGAAGGATAAACTTCTGGAAGAAATTCCAGAACTTGAAGCTCATAGAAGTGGAAGAGATGTACTTCTTGCATTTCAGAAAGATGTGGGCAAAGCAATTACCCAAATTTCTGATTTTTCAGATGCACTCATCACTGCTAAAGCAGCAAAGATTCTAAGAAAATGCATGCTTGAACATCAACCAAAATTTGATGGCACATTTCCAGCTGGTTGTGTGCAAAATGCCATACCTTCCCTTCTGCTTCAGTTTGTGGGGATAGTTGAACATGGAGCTGACATCAAGTCTCAACTGAGATTTGGAGTTTCAAAGTCTGATCAGGCCATTGCCCAATTGATGCAGTTTAACTGCTACTCCCGATACAAAGAGGGAGCTGCTACACATAGGCACTCAAAAGACAGAGAAACACCATTCCCAGTCTACATGGGACTCTCAGTCTATGCCAAAACCCGGAAAAGAAACCTGGTCGAAATGCTGCATGAGCATGGCCTCAGCATCTCATATGACAGGGTGTTGGAGGTCTCAGCTGAATTAGGAGATGCCACAGTCAACAAGTATGTCGAGGAGGGTGTGGTCTGTCCACCAGTACTGCGTAAAGAGTTGTTCACCACTGCCGTGATGGACAACATTGACCACAACCCTTCCGCAAAAACTGCCACAACCTCCTTCCATGGGACTAGCATTTCTGTATTTCAACATCCCACCAAGGTAAATGGTGGCCAGGAGCGTCAAAAACTCAGGCTTGGACCTGAGAAAGTCAAGGCCGTTCCAGAACTTCCTTCCTTATGAGGCCATTCCACCAACAAGAGCAGCTCTGCTTCAGCACACTAGACGAGCTGCCTTCCAGGCTGGTTGTGTTTGGGCCCAAGCAACCCAGTGTCAACCAGAAGCAGAGAGTCCTGCTGACTGGGGATGGCAGAAGGTTGGTCAAGAATGGCACGTCTTCTGGACAGCCAACTCCATAGCCAAGAGTTGCGAACAGCTGACCAAATGTGGCTGTAAATCAGACTGTCGTGGCAGGTGCAAGTGCTACAGGTTGGGTCTCTCCTGTACAGCTCTGTGCACTTGAAAATGTGAGGTGTGAGTCTTTGATTCTATGGTATTTTTACTAATGTTATTTGTACTCACTCAATGGATATTTTTTTTTTTTTTTTTCTATGTGATTGAGGGAGGCAAAAGGCATTACTGCCTATAGCGAGTGCCTCCCCCATAGTTGAAAGAGTGACAGGGCCAAAATCAAGGGACGTTCGAGCCAAAATGCCTGAACACACGGAGTTTGAAGCAATTTAAGTCATAGGAAGAGGGAAAGACTGATTCTGGGAGAGAGTTCCAGAGCTCAGCTGTTGAGTAGAAGAAAGTTTGAGAGTAACGTTTCACTCTTGGGTTGGAGAGTTGCACAGAGTGTGGGTGGGATTGAGTTGCAAGACGGGTACCACGTGCCCTACGTAAAGGAGGTGGTATGCACTGGGATTGCTCTGAGGAACACTGATTATTATAGTAGCGATAGAATAGCGAGAGAGATGCAACATTGCGGCGGAGAGAGAGAGACTGCAGAGAGTTGGTGAGTGGACGGGAGTTAATGATACGAAAGGCCTTCCTTTCAACTTTGTCTAGGAGAGCGGTGTGAGAGGAACCACCCCACACATGTGAACAATACTCAATACAAGGGCGCACTATGCCCCTTCTGACATACGGAGCCCTGTATGTTAATTTAAGAGTTAGAATTAGAGTTGAAGGAGTCACACTACCCAAACGGTGAAGCAGACTAGCGAGCGAACTAGCGAGTGGGAAACCAGCTAGCCCGCAAACAAGCCTTCACACCTGCGTGCGTCATAGAGGACCCTGCAAACTACTTGATGACCGACGCTATGACGTAGATTCGTCGCCAGGAGCTGTGATTGGGCCAGGCACCTGCTATGCAACTCGAGGAGCTGTGATTGGAGCAGGCACCACCCCCCGCCTCCTGATTCGTTCCTACACCATCATTGTTTGGTATATAAGACCCGAGTTGTGGGCATTCAAGTCAGTCTCATTTGGAGTTGGGGAAGGTGAACTTGCAGCTGGAGGAAGACGGGGTGAAGTATTATAATGGGATTGTGACTGTCAGTCAGATTATATAAATATGTGTTAAGTGTGTTCGGTGTAAACACTTACGTTATGTTGGTTAGTGAGATATGTGATTGGGAATTAACATGAACGCTACTATTATGTGCTTAACTATTTGATTGGGAATTAACGTTAACGCTACTATTATGTGTTTAACTATTTGTTTGCGAATTAACGTTAACGCTACTATTATGTGTTTAACTATTTGATTGGGAATTAACGTTAACGCTACTATTATGTACTTAAGTATTTTAGTTGACTAACTTGTGGACTAAAGCAACTCTTTAAGTAATTGGGTTATGATGAAAGTAATACTATTGTTTTATATTAATACTTACGAGTTCTTTCATTTTCTTTGAATTAAGCTTACATTGCTTAACGGTGCTTAGTACGGTGATGCTATTGTCTCGTATTAGTAATATCGCCTTAGACTAACATGGCTGTGTTAATATTCTAGTGATTTCCTAAGCTGAAGAAAATTCTTTTAGCTTCAAAATATTATTTTTGCTTTTCATATTATTTGAGTGAGACCTGAATCGAATCTATGAAGCGATCCTGTAACTTTATTTACTCCTAATTAAACCTCATTGTTACGTGGTTAAGAAATACATTTAACTAATTATTAAATATACATCTAACTTTTTATGTGACTTTGATAAATCCTGATGATAATAATAATATAATACTGTTAACGTAAGACAAGAACCAAGAATAATTACGTTAAATATAAATAAAAGGACATATAAGAAAACTATCTATTCATTTCAAAAGGGTAAGAGACAGAAATATTCTTACTTTAATATTTATCTTTCAAGACTTTTTATAAAATTAATAGTCCTTCTTTAGCTATAACTTATTCGGTTCATAACCATAGCCTACTAAGCTTCGGTTAAATAATAATTCTTTATAAATACTACATGACTTTAATTAGTTTCAGTATTTTTCATAATTAAAGAGTATCAGTCAATAAAGGATACTAAGTCCTAAGATCCAAAAGGAAAGGAAGCAACAACAGGAAATCATTTTATTAGATTTTACTTTTGTTTTGCCTTCAGCTGACTGATACCTTAATATATATCTCTGTGCTATCTAGATTCATTAAGTTAACCACTTGAGGATCAAGATACGTAACAGAAGAGTGGCGACCTCGCCAGGATTCGTTTCATACAGTTTCACTCAGTTTCATTAACGTTTCACTACTTAAAAATCAAATATTAATCATGCCTCAACTAATTAATGATGAAGATGGTCGAGTTTTCATAGAATCAGAACCCACAGCCCCTGATATTGACTGTCTGTCAAAATCCGAACTGAAAGTGCTTGCCTCACATCTCCAATTAACTGTCTCAAACATGTCTAAAGTAGAGGTGGCTCAGACCATAAAAACCCACCTGTTCCCTGTAGAAGGCGGGGAGGGTGACGGAGCAGTTGGTGGGATCCCGAGTAAACCTAGCCAACTTGATGAACAATTGCCACCTGGTTTGACCAGTGATCAAATACTAGAACTAGCCAGAATAAAAGCAAATACCGAAGAAGCCAGAATAAAAGCAAATATCGAAGAAGCCAGCATAAAAGCCAGAGCAAATATCGAAGAAGCCAGCATAAAAGCCAGAGCAACGACCGAACAATGTGAATATCAATATCGTACGGCTCAACTAAATGTCGATACAAATGCTCCCTTAATTGCTCCCCCTCTGGGATTGACTATGACTAGTGTCATTCCACCTTTCACTGAGGATAATGTGCAGGATTTCTTTGTTTTGTTTGAGGAAGTTGCTGGAGGTATGAAGTGGACAAGAGATCAATGGCCTTTTATGTTACAAACTGTTTTGACAGGGCAGGCTCGAGCCACGTATTTGTCAGAAGTAGCAGAAGTTAGGCAGGATTATGACAATCTCAAAGAAACTATCTTAAAAACCTATCAATTGCAGCCTGAGGCTTACAGGCAATCTTTCCATAAAAACCAGAAGAAAGTAAAAGAAACCCATAAGGTATTTGCCAGGACCATGACTAAAACTTTCAATCATTGGGTCAAGAGTAAGAAAGTCACATGCTACAACGATCTGAAGGAGTTGGTCCTGTTAGAAAATTTCCTATTGAAAATTGATTCTTCTGTATCCTATCATTTAAAGGGGAAGAAGGTAGATTGTCTTGCCGACGCTGCTGACATGGCTGACACATACGTGCTCAACAACAAATTTCGTGGAAAGAAGCCCTACGATAATTCTAGCTCTAATTTTAAGTATCCCAATCACAAATCTGACAGACCCAGTCACAAGCCTATAGCGTCTTCCCCAGCTAGCCAAAATAGAATTGTTCCCCCAACTAAAAATGCGACTCAGGGCAATGGTAACAGAGGTGGGCCCCAAAGTAATAGTAATGCTCAAAGAGGGAACGTTCCCGTTATCCCTAAAGTATGTACTTTTTGTGGCATGAGAGGCCACCTAGCTTATCAGTGCTGGGCCAAGGAGAAAACCGAGAGATCGGGGCAGACAGTTGCCGCCGTATCTCAAATTCCTTATGTGCATTTAATGCAGGGCTCCCGACAGAAGGAGTACCTAGCACCAAAAGTTCCTTTAATGCAGGACTCCCGACAGAAGGAGTACCTATCACCAAAAGTTCCTTTAATACAGGACTCCCGACAGAAGGAGTACCTAGCAGCTAACGTAAATCATCTAGAGAGGGGTGTAGTTGCATGTGTGGTGCAACCCACTAGGGTTAAGCCAATAATAATTTCACCATCAGTGCAGGACAGTTACCGTCACTTTATTTCATCTGGAAACGTGAGATTAAATGGTTGTATGCATGAGGGAAACATTCTGAGAGACACAGGTTCTACTAGCACCCTCATGGTGAATCCTTACACTTAGTGCCCACCTGGCGAACCAGTTGTAATGAGAGGTGCTGGAGGCCAGTTTTATGCATACTTGGTAAAAGGCGAAATTGAATGTGAGTTACTACAGGGTGAGGCCACCATAGCTTTGTGTAGGTCCCAAGATATCCCTGTTACCGAGGTAACACTCCTTTTGGGGAATGATGTAGCAGGTGAGAAGGTCCGACCAGACCCCATTTTGTCACTTTCCCCTGTTAACGAGCCACTAACCGGTGAGCTCGACAAGGAGTTGCCAACTGTTTTCCCTGTGTGTGCTGTCACACGTTCAATGTCTCGAGTAGCAGTTCCCTCAGACAGAAATGTACCGAATGTAAGAGTTGATGAAAGGGATGATGAGAGTGTGAATGATGCTCCAACTGTGCCTGATGATGTGACTGAGGTGGATTTATCTGACACCTTTATGGCTCATCTTGACCCTAACGATGACCATGAAACCCCTCCAAATTGTCCTAGTGGCCTGGTAGAGCTACAGAGAGATGATAGTGAATGCAAGGAGTTAGCTGCCAGGTCCGTGAGTGAAGAGGAATGTGAGAAGGAGGGTGGTGAATGTTTCTACCTCAAAGGAGGAGTATTGTGGCGAAGATGGAGACCGCCACACAGACCAATCGATGACGGGGCTTGGGACATCCATCAAGTAGTAGTCCCCAAACCTTGTCGTAAAGATATCTTGGAAATGGCACATTGTATACCATTGGCAGGACACCTAGGTGTGAGAAAAACTCTAGACAGAATCAGAGCCCACTTTTACTGGCCAGGAATGCGTGCAGATGTAGTGGAGTGTTGTAGAGTGTGTCACACTTGCCAGATGACAGGAAAACCCAATCAGAAGGTGCCTGTTCATCCTCTGGTGCCCTTGCCCGTTTTCGAGAATCCTTTTACGCGGGTGGTAGTGGACATTGTAGGCCCATTGCCTAAGACTTCCCAAGGTAACCTTTATTTATTAACTATCATGGACATGGCAACTCGCTACCCAGAGGCTATACCCTTAAGGACTACCTCTGCTCCAACTGTCATCAAGGAACTGCTCAAATTCTTCACCAGAATGAGTTTCCCCCATGAGGTGCAAAGTGATCAAGGAACTAATTTTACATCTAACATTTTCCAGCAGTCCCTGAAGGCGTTGGGTATCGAGCATGTTAAGTCTAGTACCTACCACCCAGAGAGTCAAGGGGTTCTCGAACGATATCATCAGACATTAAAGGGAATGTTACGTAAGTATTGTACAGAGACCGGAGTTGAGTGGGATAAGGGGGTACCTTTTCTTTTATTTGCTACTCGTGAGGTTCCAACTGAATCCCTTGGTTTTTCCCCTAATGAGCTAGTTTTCGGTCACCAGGTAAGAGGTCCTTTGCAACTATTGCAGGATAGCCTAGTTGGCCAGGAGGGGAATCAAAACCTCCTCAAGTATGTTTCAGATTTCAAAACCCGGCTGAGATCCTCATGTGAGTTTGCCGCTCAAAACTTGACAGTGGCTAAAAGCTCCATGAAGAAATGGTATGACAGAAAAGCCCGTGAGAGGGAGTTTCAGCCCGGTGATGAGGTTTTGGTCCTGCTCCCCCTTTTTGGCCAACCTATATCTGCCAAGTTCAGGGGCCCATATAAGATCATTCGGAGGGTGAGCATTACCGATTATCTAGTAACTACCCCAGACAGGAGAAAGCCCACGCAAGTATTCCATATAAATATGCTGAAACCCTACCATAGGTCCCCTGATTCCTCTCTTCCAGATTCTCCCACTGTGGCAGTGAATG
Organism: Paralithodes platypus; assembly: GCA_032716605.1. Taxonomy (NCBI): domain Eukaryota; kingdom Metazoa; phylum Arthropoda; class Malacostraca; order Decapoda; family Lithodidae; genus Paralithodes; species Paralithodes platypus. The sequence continues at coordinate 13,194,038 of CM064511.1, read as the reverse complement.
TCAGGACCTGTGAACAGCCTGGTGCGGACGAAGTCTTCAGTTCTCTTACTGACCCGCAACAGACTGTTCCAGAGCCTGAAGGTATCCATGCAGACTTTGACTTGTCATGTAGCCTATCCAACTTTCAGTATAATTCAGTGGCTTGGAGGGAATTACCATCTAAACTATGTCATCTTCCCTCTGATCAAGCGAACCAACTAATCTCTGTTTTATCTCAGTCTCCCAGTGTGTTCCGTGATACTCCAGGGCTCACTTCTTTGGCCGTGCACGACATCGACGTAGGGGATGCAACTCCCATTAAACTATCCCCCTACCGTGTCTCACCACAACGCAGGAGTATACTGCAGGTCGAGCTTGACTACATGTTGTCAAACAAGCTGATCAAAAGGGCCTTAAGCCAGTGGAGTAGTCCGGTCATACTTGTGCCAAAGCCAGACGGGAGCCATAGGTTTTGTAGGGACTATAGGCAAGTTAATGCTGTCACAAAGAACGATACCTACCCACTGCCACGGATCAAAGATTGCATTTACCGGGTTGGCCTCATACAGCAGTAAGTTTAATTTAATGAGAGGATTTTGGCAATTAGCTCTCCCTTGTAGCGAGGTAAATATTATGCTTTTGTAGTGCGCTTTCAAGCCTTCAGCTGTGAGATAATGCCTTGCAGTTCGAATAACGCTCCAGCTACGTTCCGGCTATGTTCTGATGTGGTATCTGCAGACGTTGCCTACTTTGGGTGATATCCTTATTATATCCTCATTATAATCTTGCTGTTGCCAATCTGGTGGTGAATCTATTTATGTATTATGTTTACTATTATGTACTATACTCCTTAAACTCTTTTCTAGGGGGGAGGTCTGACATACGGAGCCCTGTATGTTAATTTAAGAGTTAGAATTAGAGTTGAAGGAGTCACACTACCCAAACGGTGAAGCAGACTAGCGAGCGAACTAGCGAGTGGGAAACCAGCTAGCCTGCAAACAAGCCTTCACACCTGAGTGCATCATAGAGGACCCTGCAAACTACTTGATGACCGACGCTATGACGTAGATTCGACGCCAGGAGCTGTGATTGAGCCAGGCACCTGCTATGCAACTCGAGGAGCTGTGGTTGGAGCAGGCACCACCCCTCGCCTCCTGATTCGTTCCTACACCATCATTGTTTGGTATATAAGACCCGAGTTGTGGGCATTCAAGTCAGTCTCATTTGGAGTTGGGGAAGGTGAACTTGCAGCTGGAGGAAGACGGGGTGAAGTATTATAATGGGATTGTGACTGTCAGTCAGATTATATAAATATGTGTTAAGTGTGTTCGGTGTAAACACTTACGTTATGTTGGTTAGTGAGATATGTGATTGGGAATTAACGTGAACGCTACTATTATGTGCTTAACTATTTGATTGGGAATTAACGTTAACGCTACTATTATGTGCTTAACTATTTGATTGCGAATTAACGTTAACGCTACTATTATGTGTTTAACTATTTGATTGAGAATTAACGTTAACGCTACTATTATGTGTTTAACTATTTGATTGGGAATAAACGTTAATGCTACTATTATGTACTTAACTATTTTAGTTGACTAACTTGTGGACTAAAGCAACTCTTTAAGTAATTTGGGTTATGATGAAAGTAATACTATTGTTTTATATTAATACTTACGAGTTCTTTAATTTTCTTTGAATTAAGCTTACATTGCTTAACGGTGCTTAGTACGGTGATGCTATTGTCTCGTATTAGTAATATCGCCTTAGACTAACATGGCTGTGTTAATATTACTTCTAGTGATTTCCTAAGCTGAAAAAAAATCTTTTAGCTTCAAAATATTATTTTTGCTTTTCATATTATTTGAGTGAGACCTGAATCGAATCTATGAAGCGATCCTGTAACTTTATTTACTCCTAATTAAACCTCATTGTTACGTGGTTAAGAAATACATTTAACTAATTATTAAATATACATCTAACTTTTTATGTGACTTTGATATAAATCCTGATGATAATAATAATATAATACTGTTAACGTAAGACAAGAACCAGGAATAATTACGTTAAATATAAATAAAAGGACATATAAAAAAACTATCTATTCATTTCAAAAGGGTAAGAGACAGAAATATTCTTACTTTAATATTTATCCTTCATGACTTTTTATAAAATTAATAGTCCTTCTTTAGCTATAACTTATTCGGTTCATAACCATAGCCTACCAAGCTTCGGTTAAATAATAATTCTTTATAAATACTACATGACTTTAATTAGTTTCAGTATTTTTCATAATTAAAGAGTATCAGTCAATAAAGGCTACCAAGTCCTAAGATCCAAAAGGAAAGGAAGCAACAACAGGAAATCATTTTTATTAGATTTTACTTTTGTTTTGCCTTCAGCTGACTGATACCTTAATATATATCTCTGTGCTATCTAGATTCATTAAGTTAACCACTTGAGGATCAAGATACGTAACACACTGTACAGAGCAAGAAGCTGTGCAGGGGAAAAGAACCCCCTAAGGCGGTTGAGCACACCGAGCTTCTGGGAGGCTGCCTTAGCAAGACTGGTAATATGGTCCTTCCAAATGAGAGCAGAAGAAAAAGAGACACCAAGAATATTGAGAGAAGATGAAGGGTTGATTTTTGTATTGTTGAAGAATAAGGGATAGTCTGCTGGGAGATCCTGACGGGTAGATAGATGGAGAAATTGGGTTTTGGAAGCATTAAAGTTAACAAGGTTTTCTCTGCCCCAATTGGAAATAGTATTTAGATCAGAATTTAAGAGTTCTATGGCTTTATTACGTTTGTCGTTGAGGAATTGCTGGCTGGGGCGTTCTGAAAAACTAATGGAGTAGTGTAAGGTTGAGTCGTCTGCGTATGAATGGATGGGAATTAAGGTACAGTTAAGGAGATCATTTATAAAAATTAGAAAGAGAATAGGAGATAGGACAGAGCCCTGAGGAACACCGGAGTTTATAGAGTGAGGAAGTGAACAATGGCCGTCCACAACCGCCGCCGGAATGGAACGGCCGGAAAGGAAATTAGAGACAAAGGCACAGATGGAGGGATAGAAACTGAAGGAGGGTACTTTAGAAATTAAAGATTTATGCCAGACTCTATCGAAGGCTTTCGATATGTCTAGTGCAATAGAAAAAGTCTCACCGAAGTCCCGAAAGGAGGATGACCAAGAGTTAGTAAGATATGAAAGAAGATCACCAGTAGAGCGACCCTTAAGGAAGCCATACTGGCGATCTGAGAGCAGATTATGAGAAGAGAAATGCTTAAGAAATTTGGAAGCAAGAATAGTTTCAAAAACTTTAGAAAGACAAGAGATGAGAGCAATTGGACGATAGTTGGAGGGTTGAGAGCGGTCACCCTTCTTTGGGACAGGTTGAATGTGAGCAAACTTCCAGCATGAAGGGAAGACGTTAGAGGATAGACAGAGACGAAAGAATTTGCCTAGGCAGGGGAGCACGGAATCACAGTTTTTGAGAACAACAGGAGGAACACCGTCCGGACCGTACGCCTTATTAGTGTTAAGCCCAGAGAGGGTAGAAAGTACATCTTTAGAAGAGATTAGGATATTAGGCATAAGTAAGAGAGAGGAGGGCGGAGAGGGAGGAATAGTACCGGAATCATCCAAGGTGGAGTTTCTAGCAAAAGTTTGAGCGAAGAATTTAGCTTTGTCAGAGGAAGAAGTGATGGTTGTGCCATTAGAGTGGGAAAGGGGAGAGAAAGACGAGGAAGAGGAATTGTTGGAGAGGTTTTTGGCTAGATGCCAGAAAGTTTGGGAAGAGCTAGAGTTAGATAGTTCAGTGCATTTATTATTAATGAAAGAGTGTTTGGCAAGTCGAAGAACAGATTTGGCTTGATTCCGGGCAGAAACATAGGAAGAATGAGAGTCTTGAGTTTTAAGGCGTCGGTACCGTTTGAATGCTTCCTCCTTATTGCGGACAGCAGTAGAACAGGCGTGAGTAAACCAAGATTTTTTAGCATTAGTCTGAGAGAAAGAGAATGGAATGTATGCTTCCATGCCCGATAGGATTACCTCGGTAATGCGTTCAGCACTCTCCGAGGGTCCCCGGCCACGGAAGCAGAAATCATTCCATGGGAAATCAAAGAAGTACTGCCGGAGAGCCTCCCAGTCGGCAGCGCCAAAGTGCCACAAGCGCCGCCGGCTAGGAGGATCGGGTGGCCGTACTGGAGAGATAGGACAGGTGACAGAGATAAGTTTATGGTCGGAGGAGCCCAGAGGAGAGAAAAGATCGACAGTATAAGAAGAAGGGTTAGAAGTTAGAAACAAGTCAAGAATGTTGGGCCGATCTCCGATGCGATCCGGGATACGGGTGGGTTGCTGAACTAACTGCTCTAGGTCATTTATGATAGAAAAGACATAGGCTTGTTCACCAGGTGGATCAGTAGTGTGAGAGGAGAGCCATTGGCGGTGGTGAACGTTGAAATCTCCTAAGATGGAGATTTCTGAGAAAGGAGAAATGGATAGAATGTGTTCCACTGTAGAGTTTAGATAGTCAAAGAATTTGGGAAAGTTGGTAGAGTTAGGGGAAAGATAGACAGCACATAAATATTTAGTAAGAGAATGACAGGAAAGTTTGAGCCATAAAGTTGAGAATTCAGAGGAGTCGAAATCGGGAACACGAGAGCAAGTGAGTTTGTTGTGCACATATGCACAACATCCGCCTTTGGCTTTGAAACTAGGATAGAGAAAGTAGGAGGATACAGAGAAGGGGCTGCTGGATGTTGCTACAGACACCTGAGTTTCGGTGAGGAAGAGAAGATCAGGTTTGTAGGAGGAGAGATGGTGCTCAACAGAGTGAAAGTTAGAGGAAAGTCCGCGAATGTTGCAGAAATTAATAGAAAGAGTAACAGGCCGAGGTCCAGGTAATTGTGTGGGGTCGTCAGGGGATGGGGATGGTCGGTTGGGTGTGGGGGCATTTATGGTCCCCCCCCCCTGGGGACTCCGAGGCTGGGCTACAATTCATCATTTTAGTTTTTTTAAATTTTGGTGTGGAGGAATGAAGTGTGGTGTGCATGTTTAGTGTAGTGAAGTGGATAGGAGGAGGAGGTGTTTGTGAGAGCTAGCTGGATTGCTCTCAGTGTAAATGAGGCACAAAGAAAATCAGTAAGAGAGGCCAAGCAAATGAAACAGGAGTTCCAGCGACTCTTTATCACATGCCTATAACCTCACCTGGGTCTAGCCCTGATCGATTGGTGCCTACAATCTCCCCACCAAATGTATGTATAAATGGTGTGAATTAGGCCATTTCCTACGATATAATCTTCCTTTACTTTGTCTAGTTACTTATGACCCTGATGAGTTAATAATGTGACAAGTCTTTCTAATTTTCTGACATCAAAAATGTAGGATTAGATGAAAAAATCATTTGTCTAGCTCTACTAATAGCCAAGATGTCACAAAATTTGTCTTTAACCCCAGAAGGACGATACACTACTCAAATAGCACGGCTTTAAATAGCCTTTAAATAGCCTGCTGATGGCTGCTATTTACTTGTATGACGTCACGGTACTTTTGCGGTAATTTTAACCGAGTTCCAATATCACCGAAACTACCGTGATGTCAACACAATGGGTTTAAGGAAATTTCACTATGGCAAAGGTGCGTAAACACGGAAAATCACGGAAAAGTTACCTCACGAAAACAAGCAATATCTCAGTAACTACTGGGCCTATGGAGCTGAATTTTTTTACGAGACAAAAGCTGAAAGTGACCTCTCTCACGTGGTTTATGACTCATTTCTCTATCTTTATTCTTTGATTAGCTATTAAGCCATAAACACTACCGAAAATCGCCAAAAAAATCCGGCCTCCTCGGGTTAATGGCGGCCATCTTGGACGCCATCTTAGTTAAAGTCTAATATGCAACTGCTTTGGACAAAATTACCTTCACTTACCACGTTAGAGCCAAAAAAAAATGGATTGGACAGTATTCATGTCTTCTTTCTTTCAATTAACTGACCCATAACAGTAGGGCTCAGTCAGATGTGTCGGCCATCTTGAAAAAGGGTCGCCATATTGAATTTTTGCGTGGCCAGCGGTATGTGCTTTGAAAGTGAGCTTTGAAGAATACCTGTACCAAATGTCATGCTTGCATCACCATTTGAACGATTGTTTCACTTATCTGCTTCACTAGTAGGCTGGGACCCGGCTTAAAACTTCCCACGACACATTCATGTGAATTGTCCCATTCATACCCGTTGATTTTGGCCATGCTCACTGATTTAACTTGCTGGAACAAACGTTCGTGTGAAGGCTGCCTTAGTTATGCAATTGTGAACAGGCCCATTGACACACAAACACAAATAATTCGGGAATAAAAAGGGTAAATATTTAAATTTTTGTCTTTTATGAATGTAAAGAATAGTTGCGCAATTCAGGAAATGTAATAAAAAAAAGAAATTAAAAAAAAAGAAACTAAAACACAATATTAGTGTACTTAACTAGCCTCATAAATGGCATTTTATTCCGATATGTTGCACCCGCTTGTCCCTTAGGGGTGATATGTAGAGATATTGTAGTATGAACGGAGAGGTTAAACACAGGCGTCAAATCAGCCACACTCATAAACAGCCACAACCCAAATGATCGCAATCCTAAAGAGCCTACGTAACGTTAGGCTAGGATTGATTAGAATAAGATATGTTAATTTGGACTAGGTAAAGTAAGATTAGGTAAGTCTGGATACTGGTAGGCTTAGTTAGGTTAAGTTGAGTAAGGGTGGTTAGGAGACAGGATGGTTGTAGCCGTTTTGGAGTGTTTCTGTATCGACTTGTCTGTTGTCTAACCTGGTCGACGTCTGTGGCAGGGAAGGCAGTGAGGGAATGTCCTCGGGCAGCATCCTCAGACAGGGTGAGGTTGATCAGGCTGGTCAGGAAGTGGGGGTCGTTGTCGTTGTCATCCCTGAGTGAGACTCGAACCCAGGCTGTGTCTGTGTGGCTCTTATCTAGCTCCTCGCCCCAGGATCCATCGCCCTGGTAAAAGGGAAGAAGGGGAACACTTTTAATCCCTTCAGTATAGTGACCACTTTCTTCATTTCATTCTGGGTATTATTAGACGATTAAATCAACATAGGAAAAACATTGGGGTCAGAGTTATTTGAGGTTTTACCACTTTAACACCAAAAAGGCCATTCTAAACCAACTATAATCGTCTGTATCCTAAACTAACTATAATTGTCTATTGCTAGCCAAGTCATAATGGAAATGGAGTTATCGTATAGAAAGGCATGTAGATATGAACACACCCACGGAATAGTGAATAGTTATAATAATTATAATCAACATTACTATTTATGATGTAATGACGTAGATTAAAAATGACATTGTAAAACATACGAGGTGATAAGCAAGAATGACAAACCAACGATAGGCTAAGTATGCCATAATAATGCCTCTGTTCACCTAGCAGTAAATAGGAGTTAGTACAAAATGGTTACGCCTTGTCTGGGGCAATAGTCTGGTATAGCTCTAGCTTAATAAAAGAAAAACCTAAGATCAATATTGTTAGCATACTACGAAACCCACCTTATCGGAGACCATGACCTTGAATGTAAAGCCCCTCCTTTGGTTGTGGTCCTCGTAGTCCAGGTGTTGTAGTGCCTGTAGGGCTCCCCCGCTGTGGTTACCTGCCCCTACCACCACCACCACACGGAACCGGTCCCATCCGTACCCGCTGCCAGACACAACCTATACACAAGTTTCACGGTTAGTTTCTGCAACACAAATACGGGTACACTTGTTGAAATTAAAGGTCTAATCCCCGGCTCTGCCAAAATGAATCCTCCTCCTCCGACGCAGCCAGTGCCGGACTATATTTTCTTTTATTATTATTTTTGTTTGGCTCAGTGCATTCAAAATATATAGCAAGTAAGGTAAACAGTCAACATAATAGCCACAGTGCCTATTTTTGTGGATTTTTGGCTCTCTAAGCATGTATTTTAGTGCCCTGAACTTGGCGCTCGAACACCATAGACTTTCTTTACAGACTCATAATATATTAGTTTGGAGTAAAGCGGCAGTCACACTATGAAGACTTAAGGGAATTACCGCGGCGACTTAGAGGTCTTAAGCAGGTCTTCATCTAAGTCACCGCGCGTCGTGGGTGGTCCCCGCGCATCCCCACGGTACAGTACGGTACGATGGGTGGCCAGGATGGTCGTGGCTGGTTTCGATTTGCTTTGAACATGCAAGAGGCATCGAAAAGTGGTCGCCGAGCTAGCCGCGGTCGTGAGGCAAGCGCCGTCACGCGCCCACCGGTATGCGCGTGAGGGGGACCAGTAGCCGACCGGTCAGCGCCGCGTGGCGCCATACGTCGCCAAAGCGTTGGCCCCCGACACGCGCCACGTGGCGGGGCTCGCGCGCCAGCGCGAGTAGGGGACCTGCGTAACACGAAGGCCGTCAAGTTGCCTTCCTTTTGCCGTCCTGTTGCCTCGTTGCGCTGCATGACGCCAGCGGTCTGCTATGCTAGGTCTCCGTGTAGCCCCATCCATCATGCCGTGATCCGTGATGCCGTCCAGCCTGCCTCAGGCAGACATTTACTCTTGGTCAAGTTACGGATGATCGGCAAAGACAATCGGCACTCCTTGAGTCGCCGCGGTAATTACCTTAAGTGTTCATAGTGTGACCGCACCTTTAGTAATCAAGTTTTTATGCATCCTATTCTTTGCTTTTGAGCCCAATGATTACATTTGCAGTCTTACACTACATTATGTCTATCTATCTATCTATAACTCAGGCACATGCCCCATAGCTGGGGGTGGCCCTCTTAAAACGAGAGCCCAAACAGCTAAAAAAAAATTACATGATGTTATAATGAGTAAGTAGGGTGACAATTGTTTGTTCTAACTAAGTTTTTTTTTGTAACTGTTTTTTTGTATAATTATATTATCCCCCCCATCCCTAATATACATTTACAACCATGTATTTACACCATACATTATTGCATCTCTTTCACACATTAAGTTGGCGGAACAGGGAGTCTCACACATCGGGCTCAAACTAAGCTGTGGAGCGGGTATTGCAACTCAGAAGGGCCTCATAATTTGGGTACTGGTCAGCCACAGCTCTGCCCATATGCTGCTAAATCGGTTTGACGAAATCACATTTACTAATATTCTACGAATGTTTAAGGTTCCGCACATGGGAGGTGTGGTGGAGTGGTCTTGCCACTGGCCTGGTAATCCAATGGTCCCGGGTTCGAATCACGATATATTAATGGGAAGATATTATTGGGATGGAATTTGTGCTGTACCTAGTATCAGTGCATTACCATAAAGCCCACCGAAATGCCAAAAAAATACCCTCATTGTTCCCTGATTAAATAGCACTGTATGAATATTCCCATATTCAAAATATGCTACAGGAGGCCAATGCCTAGTGAGTTCATTGATCAATAGGTGGCGTTCTGAGAGTGAGGGTCCGAGACTAGGTGGTGAGACAGTGAAGCACGAAGGCAGAGCAGCATCAGAGATGGGGCTGCTTCGAGCTGTGAGTTGAAATCTAGTGTTTCACGTGTCTCACTCCCTAGACTGGAACAAGACCTCACGGGCTTCACCGTGTTGAGCGGTTGGATGTGAGGCTCTCCGCCTATGCCCGAGAGGGAGTAGTTGGAATATAGAAAAAACAAAAATATATATATATAATATATGCGTCGTTGGTACATGCTGCATTCAACCTGCCCGACGCATGCTGTATATACTGTACATCGTTGGCAGAGAGAGAGAGAGAGAGAGTACAAAGGAGCACAAGGGAAATCAAGCAACAACAGGTATTGCGACCCCTGTAGGCTGCTTGTCCTCCAAAACACTGATCATTTGTCCAAACAGTGGTTTAGAGAGGGTAAGGGAAAATTGGAAAGGGAACTACTGCCCTGGAACTAGTGTCCGTGGCAGGATTAGGAGCTGTTACTAGGGGATAGTTTGGTTAGTAACATAACACAGTTATAAGTGATCTTTCTTGTTTCTGGGAAATAGAGAGTAAATTAATTTATATACGCAATAATCCTTGATGAACCTGAGGGGGATAAATATAGTTATTCATTTACAAACGTAGTCTGTCGTGGGTTTGAGGCAAGATATTTGTCTAGGCGAAGTTTAAAAGAATCAACGGTGCTGCAGTCTATAACGTCTCGGGGAAGCCCATTCCACAAGTTGACAACTCGATTGAAGAAAAAAATCTTAGATTCGTGCGAGTTAAAACCCTGGACAGGAAACGCCGTTGCCTATTTGCACGGGCGTGGTGCGCAAAACATGTTTTTTTTAGTCTTCTCAGCCCACATGGCCATTGTCTCAGTTATCGGCCTGCAGGCAGTCAGTGTGCTGTGGGCCTCAGTCGGGTGTGGAGGTGCTGCTCGCCCAGCAACATGAGAACATGCTCAAACAGGATATATCCATTGCAAATCTGCAACATATGTACCTAATAAGTGACATTTACTTATATAGAAAAGTGTACAATAAGTGATATTGTGACTTGAGATATTTATCTGGGAGTGATAGGCATCTTAGCCAGATGGTGAGTGAACAAGCGCATGCAGGTTAGTGTGTCTGATGTTGTAATACTGTGGGTCTGATGTTGCCATACTTTGGGTCAGGAATTTGTCATGACATGATTTCAGTTACATCCATATAATATTTGATTGTAGTATCTATGGTACTCAAATCTCGATCAATGCATTTTGGTATTACAATAGGAGCATGTAGGAAGCATTATGTTGATTTTGGTTTGATTTCAAGTATATTTAGGTATAAAAAAAAATAAAAATAAAATGGGGCAAACTTTTTAGAAATCTTTTTGCAACTTCGTACTTCTCTCAACGTATGGGGACTACAGGGTCGTCCTTCATACACCAATCATCCCCACCAATGCTATCCACAACCTCAGAGTCCCAGCACCGTCAGGACGAATTTAGTATTTCTTTTAATTTTTTAAGTAAGACTAACTTAAAACCTCTGCTTACTTTTTTATTAAATTATTTAAAAATACTAATTACCTTTCAATATCTGTCATTTACTAACACAATTTTAAGGGACCCTTATATTATTTTTAGCAAATTTAATTAAGTTTTTAGGTCTTTTGGTTTGGGAGATATTTGAGGTCAAAGTGGACATGCATATTCACAACGACCATACCATGAAAATTACGCTTTTGAGCGTTACCTGTCCAGGGTTAAAAGATTTACCAATAATTTTGCAACCGTTTCCCGCGTGTAATGAGATTGATCGATATTGAAGTAACTACTACAGTTCAGAGAGAGAGAGAGAGAGAGTGAAAGTTAGAGAGAGAGAGAGATGGAGGGGGGGGGGGAGGGGGGTGTTAAGGAGGTATGACAAGATCCATTTCTGGGGTTTGGTCCTACAGCCCACGTTCGGTTATCCTGCTTGAAATTATGGGTTAAAGGGGGGTCACCAGCTTATTTTATCTTTCTCTCCTTTTCTCTCTTTCCCTGGCTTGTATCCATTGGGTACCCTTCAGCCAACTGTTTTAAGACGTTTATCTCCATCCAGGTGTCGATTTCTTCCTGGCGAGCGAAAGCGAGCCATCATTGTATGGAGAAATCTGGCTGTGCTGGAGACATTTTTCTATCGAAAAATTTACAAATTTAGCTTGCTGTCAAAACAAAAATATATGAATATGCTGGCTCGCTACCGCTCGCCAGGAAAATATTGACACTTGAATGGGGGTAAACATCTTAAAACAGTAGGCTAAATGGGGGCGAATGGATACAAACCAAAGGGAGAGGGAGAGAAAGAGAAAAAAAAGAGCGAGGTGGAATCCCTTAAACAGAATGTGAAGAGGGGTAATTTGGGTACACGGTTTGGAATTATGAACATAAAGACGCTATGAAAAGGGTTATTTCAGGGTTCGGTCTTTCAAAACAAATATGTGTACACTACAAAATTAGAGGTTTGAGGGAGAGGTAGTCGCTTTTTCTGGACCCCCTTCTCCCACATGTTTAGACCCATTAGTTTTGATATTCTAAGACGTTTGTTCCATTAGTTTGGTGATTTTGAGATTTGTTGCCCCATTTATTTGTCAATATTAAGACTTTTCGTGTCATTAGGATGTCGATTTGTTCCTGGCGAGCGATAGCGAGCCTGTAATTTTAGGCCGGAACATTTTCTACCGAAAAATGTAAACATTTATCTTGAAAGGGGGTGGTTTTTTAAAGCTTGATGGAGGTCTAACGAGGTATTTCGAAAAAATAATAATACAAAATCGTAATAATATATAATAAATAGACCAAAGAAACAAGCACAAGGATTGCCCGGTTTTCTGGACCACTTTCTCTCTCATGTTTAGCCCCATTAGTTTTCAGATGTTAAGATGTTTGCCCCATTAGTTAGTCGACACAAATTAATCTAGAAGAGGGATCTAATGGATGTTTTTTTTTATAATTTGATGGAGGTCTAGGGAGGAAACTTGAAAAATAATGAATACATACAAAATTTGCCCAAAAAGTTAACCATCTCCCCTTAAATTAACTCCCTCAGACATATTATGTTCCAGTAAGTCCGAGGATGCGGGAGTCCCAGGATCATTGCCACTGCCTCCCACTACACTCATAACAACACTGCGGCCGTTAGAATTATCGCAGGAGGCTGAGGTTGCCACCAATGGTTTTATCGTATGGTAACTTATCGGACTTACTGAGCTCATATGACGCAAAATCGCGTCATAAACTTATTGGAGAGGTATAGAGATAAGTCCATATGACGCGATCGCGTCATATGAGTTTTGGGTGGACTTATTCATATGATGCGCTCGCGTCATATATGTCGCAAGGAGTTAAAGAAAGTATGGCTACGGTGACTGAAATGTCAATAATAATGTGTCTTTTATATTGGTACCGACTAACCCATCTAGCATAAGGACAGACAGGTAACTTAAATATAAATGTCAATAATAATGTGTCTTTTATATTGGTACCGACTAACCCATCTAGCATAAGGACAGACAGGTAACTTAAATATAAATGTCAATAATAATGTGTCTTTTATATTGGTACCAACTAACCCGTCTAGCATAAGGACAGACAGGTAACTTAAATATAAATGTCAATAATAATGTGTCTTTTATATTGGTACCGACTAACCCATCTAGCATCAGGACAGACAGGTAACTTAAATACAAATGTCAATAATAATGTGTCTTTTATATTGGTACCAACTAACCCGTCTAGCATAAGGACAGACAGGTAACTTAAATATAAATGTCAATAATAATTTGTCTTTTATATTGGTACCAACTCACCCATCTAGCATAAGGACAGACAGGTAACTTACATAATCACAGACAAATCACTGTTATTATACCCACATTGATTTTATTAACCTTGTTTGTATCTTTGCTTATTTTATACTGTATGACACAATATACTAAAGCCGGTATCACACGAGCGCTTTTTCCCTCAACACTGGTCTGGCAGCTTATGAGGGCAACATGTATAATATTCCAGTCACCTAAATTCATCTATCTTCGGTCTAGTTTCCGATACCAGAGCAAAATAAACCAGAAATGTTGCCAGAAAAATGTTGATTATCGAATGTTGACTATACAAGCTCTCGTGTGATACCGGCTTTATAATTATATTGCATGACGGATTCACCTACAAATTCTCTACTTGAACATTTGACAAGGACAACACAATTCCCACTAATAATTAACTGTCTTAAAACTGTTACAAGCCAAAGGTATACACAGTGTAAATTACGTCAAGTTGGATGTATTAATAGAGATTTCCCTTTGATAATTTAAGATACTATACATTTTTTGGTTTGATTAGATGAGTTTTTTTTTAATAACGAGATACCTTTAACTCCTATACAGTACCGTTGATGTCCTTTAACTCCTATACAGTACCGTTGATGTCCTTTAACTCCTATACAGTACCGTTGATGTCCTTTAACTCCTATACAGTACCGTTGATGTCCTTTAACTCCTATACAGTACCGTTGATGTCCTTTAACTCCTATACAGTACCGTTGATGTCCTTTAACTCCTATACAGTACCGTTGATGTCCTTTAACTCCTATACAGTACCGTTGATGTCCTTTAACTCCTATACAGTACCGTTGATGTCCTTTAACTCCTATACAGTACCGTTGATGTCCTTTAACTCCTATACAGTACCGTTGATGTCCTTTTCTTCTTATTCCGGACACTATTTAACATGTTTATTCAGCTTAGGAAGGATCTGTGGTAGCTCAAAGAATTAAAGGAGATGTAACTGCTAGAACGAAATGAAAATGTTAGACAAAACTTGTGCCACACTCACTAACGATGGTATTCTAGGGGAGGTATTTATATTACTGGACCCTTTTCTCCCTCATGTTATTCCTATTACTTTTCAGATTTTATGACGTTCGCCCCAATAATTTGTTAATATCAACACATTTCGTGCCATTCAGCTATCGTTTTTTTTCCTGGCGAGCGATAGCGAACCTGTAATTTAGGAGGATACCGAAAAAATTGCAAATTGTTCTCAAATGGGGATTTCGGGTAGTTTATTTTAAGCTTGATGAAGGTCTAGGGAGGAAGCTAAAATAATAATAAAGTAAAATAATAGGCCAATAAATATAGCCTTCCCCTGGGCCGGTTTTCTGGACCACTTTCTCCCTCATGTTTAGCCCCGTTAGTTTTCAGATGTTAAGATGTTCGCCCCATTAGTTAGTCAATTTTAAGACCTTTCGCCCAATTTCTTCGTCAATATTTAGACCTTTCGTGTTATTTAGGTGTCGATGTTTTCCCTGGCGAACGGAAGTGAGCCTGTAATGTTGGAAGAACTGGCCTTCGGCCCGGTAATTTGTCTACCGAAAAATTTACAAATTAAGCTACAAGGGGGATCTAATGGATGTATTTTTTTTTAAAGTTGATGGAGGTCTAGGGAAGAAACTAGACAAATAATGAATACATGCAAAAATCGCCCAACAAGTGAACCATCCCCCCTTAAGTAGAGGAGAAAGACTTTGTTAATGCCATGCCTTGAATATTATAGTAACTTGATAATCACCCAGTGTTATACCATGCCTTGAATATATAGTAACTTGATTATCACCCAGTGTTAAACCATGCCTTGAATATATAGTAACTTGATAATCACCCAGTGTTATACCATGCCTTGAATATATAGTAACTTGATAATCACCCAGTGTTATACTATGCCTTGAATATATAGTAACTTGATAATCACCCAGTGTTATACCATGCCTTGAATATATAGTAACTTGATAATCACCCAGTGTTATACCATGCCTTGAATATATAGTAACTTGATAATCACCCAGTGTTATACCATGCCTTGAATATATAGTAACTTGATAATCACCCAGTGTTATACCATGCCTTGAATATATAGTAACTTGATAATCACCCAGTGTTATACTATGCCTTGAATATATAGTAACTTGATAATCACCCAGTGTTATACCATGCCTTGAATATATAGTAACTTGATAATCACCCAGTGTTATACTATGCCTTGAATATATAGTAACTTGATAATCACCCAGTGTTATACCATGCCTTGAATATATAGTAACTTGATAATCACCCAGTGTTATACCATGCCTTGAATATATAGTAACTTGATAACCACCCAGTGTTATACCATGCCTTGAATATATAGTAACTTGATAATCACCCAGTGTTATACCATGCCTTGAATATATAGTAACTTGATAATCACCCAGTGTTATACCATGCCTTGAATATATAGTAACTTGATAATCACCCAGTGTTATACCATGCCTTGAATATATAGTAACTTGATAATCACCCAGTGTTATACCATGCCTTGAATATATAGTAACTTGATAATCACCCAGTGTTATACCATGCCTTGAATATATAGTAACTTGATAATCACCCAGTGTTATACCATGCCTTGAATATATAGTAACTTGATAATCACCCAGTGTTATACTATGCCTTGAATATATAGTAACTTGATAATCACCCAGTGGTTATACCATGCCTTGAATATAGTAACTTGATAACACCCAGTGTTATAATGCCTTGAAATATAGTAACTTGATAATCACCCAGTGTTATAGGATTGATAATCACCCGTTGTTTGTGTCTACAAGGACCCCAATGGAAATGCGCCTAACGGCCTTATTGGGCTATCCTTAGTTGGAATTATACAAGGTTGGTACATGTCATATTTGTAACATATTATGTAGTACCAACATTGTAAAATGCTAACCGAATAAATATTATTATTATTATTATTATTATTATTATTATTATTATTATTATTATTATTACCTATCTCGGTCATGGATGGGGAAGGATTCATTATATTAAGGGGGTCATAATTTTTTTTGTTTATCTCTCTCTTCTTTTTTTCTCTTCCATTCGGCCCCATTCAGCCAACTGTTTTAAGACGTTTTTTCCTCATCCAGGTGTCGATTTCTTCCTGGTGAGCGATATCGAGCCAGCATTGTATGGAGAAATCCTGCTTCCCCGGAGATATTTTTCTATCGAAAAATGTAAAAAATTTAGCTTGATATCAAAACAAAAATATATATATGCTGGTTCGCTACTGCTCGCCAGGAATATATTGACACCTGGATGTGGGTAAACGTCTTAAAATAGTAGGCTGAATGGGGCCGAATGGATACAAGCCAAAGTGAGAGGGAGAGAACGAGATCAAAGCGAGGTGGCCTCCCTTAAGCTTAAACCATTCAGTACCGGTGACATCCTTCTCATTATATTCTGACAACTATTATACGACCTTATTCGGCTTAGGAAAGACGTCTCCCAATGATAAGACTGCAGACTATCTCAATTAATTCTGTAAGTTACCTTATATCCTTAATAACATCGTCTAATTGTAGCTGAAATCAAATACAAAAGTACGTCACCAGAACAGAAAGGGTTAAGAGTATGGTCATTAAGGGAGCCCACCTCGTTTTGTTTTATATTTCTCTCCCTCTCTCTTTGGCTTGTACCCATTGGGCTCCATTCAGCCTACTGTTTTAAGACGTTTACCCCCATCCAGGTGTCAATATTTTCCTGGCGAGCGGTAGCGAGCCAGCATATATATATATATTTTTTTGTTTGACAGCAAGCTAAATTTGTACATTATTTGATAGAAAAAAATTATCCGGCGAAGCCGGAATCTCCATACAATGCTGGCTCGCTATTGCTCGCCCGGCAGAAATCGACACCTGGATGGAGATAAACGTCTTAAAACAGTTGGCTGAATGAGGCCGAATGGATACAAGCCAGGGCAAGAGAGAAAACGAGAGAAAGATAAACAAAAAGCCGGTGACCCCCCTTAATGCCTTCAGTACGATGGCGCCTTCTATTTTATTCATAACGATTATTGCATTCTTTAAATTGGACGATTTTTTTCACCTTAAACAAAATCTGGTAATATCTTTAACTTTTGATTCCTGCCGGTTCTTATTAATCATTGTTTAGTGTTAGGAAAAATATGGTTCACCTTTTGGGCGATTTTTGTATGTATTCATTATTTGTATAGTTTCCTCCATAGACCTCCATCGAATTAAAAAAAAACATCCATTAGATCCCCCTTCTAGATTAATTTGTAATTTTTTTGGTTGAAAAATGTCCCGGCCGAAGGCCGGTTCTTCCAACATTACAACATATCGTTCGCCAGGGAAAAAATTGACACCTAAATAGCACGAAAGGTCTAAATATTGACGACGAAATGGGGCGAAAGGTCTTAAAATCGACTAACTAATGGGGCAAACATCTTAACATCTGAAAACTAATGGGGCTAAACATGAGGGAGAAAGTGGTCCAGAAAACCGGCCATGTCCCCTTAAAAGGGTGTCATTATGTTGGGGATAAATACTGTATGTCTCGAGTTTTTTATTTCCAAAAAAAAAAGAAAACAAAAATCCTGCAAATTTAGTCGACTTCAAATTTATAATTTTATATGAATTCCACTTCCTACCAACAAGTTATCTTCAGTCTAGATTCCTATTATGCTGCACATGATGTCACCTACAATGATGCTAGCAAAAATAAATTACAAATTACCGATTAATTATTGGGGATATATTACACTCCTCCTTTAATCCCTCCAATATTAACCCCTTCTGTACCGGCTACGTCTTTTTACCTGTGTTCTGGCTTCTATCAGAAGAGTTTATTCTGTTTAAAAAGGGCCTTCAGCAATTAACAGGCTTCGAACTATCTCGCTTAACCCTCTTTACTACCACAAAACCTTCTTCAACTGCACAAAATCGTCTAAACATAACTAGAATAAAATACAAAAAACCTCGCCCGTATAGAAGGGGTTAACGATCAATTAATACTCTTTCTCTCATAATAACTTGGAATGAACAAATACCACTGATCGAAATTTACAGTACTTATCCCTTTCAGGCTCCTAAGATGTCGCTTAGTGTTTATATATAACTGATATGACAGGGTTGGGAAACCATGGCCTTGAGCAGCCTAACAACACCAGAATAGCTGTCATCAAAGAAACGAGGAGGAACAGAAGACAACCCCAAGAGAAGGAGAGACATAATAGGACACGACCAGTTTCTCAGTCTTTAATACCGTCCGGAATAGGTCAGTCTACCCCCTTTCCCAGACCTACCCCTGCTCTAATCTCCGGGAGTCTAGGTCAGTCTGCCCGAGAAAGGAGTTCAAGCCCAGACCAATCACAGGGACCCCTGCTCCTCCAATGGCAAGGACAGAGACAAAGGCCCAAGGTATATAACCAGCTCCAGCCCGATTTGCAATATACTGTAGTGAGGAACTATTTATGCAAGTTCCCCACCAAGAACCGTTACAATATCGACTTCGATGGGAGTCCCAGCACCCCCTTTACAGTACCTCCCGGGAAAACTGGGAATAGTGCAACCAAAGTGATAAATATAGAACCTATGGCCTGCAAACTAAGAAAAGCCAGATATCACGATGGGCAGAAAATCATTCATTACGCAACCATGCCACCTTTAAAAAATAGGAGGGCCATATCGAGAGATCGAGAATCTCCGTAAGTTTAGATAAATAACTTCAGTGTATTTTTAGATTAACAATTGCCTTCACCATAGCCAAAACAATGATATCCACATGTCCCTATGTTATCGAGACAGATCAACCCGAGTTCTAAAAATAAACCGACTATAGTCTGCCTGAAACTGAAGGAAGTTAGCAAATACTATTGCTTCCTTCCACTGGTTAAGCCGGCTGTGGGAAAGGATTGGTATTGAGTCTCAACCTGAACGAGAGTGTGTAGAGGAGCCCGGAACCAACTTCCCTGTACCTGAGAGAGAGTCAGTTACCCCTGACGTCCAGCCCAGCAGAACCACGAGTCCTACGTCGTCTAGATTCTAGTTCATGACTACCTCTACCCCTTACCTCTGAGTGTTTGAAGTTGTGGCTATTATTGTGAAGGTAAGATAAAATATGCGAGTATTCTATTACATTTAATTATAGATCTGTGCCTAAGATCTATCCTGAACCTTTGATTCCCGTGTAAGATTCCTATAACTTTGATCCGTACAGTGATTCATTAAGTACGAGATATTGCTAAGAGAAATTGTGTTAATCCTTCAGACCCTTAATTGTACGTACGTTACATAGTCATTTTTACATGTGTTACTTAGTCAGAATACTCTCAGATTTTATTTGTATGTGTTTATTATTGTTTGTGTATTCTGTATTCAAGTCGAAGTGAACTGATTCCCTTCTTTAATCCAATATATACCTAGAACCTACACCCAATTCAGGATCCTTATATCCGCGTATTTATCGCCAGAGAATACTTATAATATAATTTCCCTTATTTGAAAGTCAAGAACCCTTTCCGTTGAGTTAGAATATTTTCTTTATCAATATATCTGATCTCTATTAGTTCTTGTGAATAATCTGATGATATACGTTACCCGGGTCATGTAATTCTTTCAACACCAATCTAGGAATTCAGATTGTACTATATTCCTTTATCGATTCTGCCTACTATTTGGCTATTGATTCTATTTATTACTTTATCTAGTAATCCATATATTATATTGTATTTACGTTATAATACAACGCTACAGTAGTTCTGCGTTCTTTTAGGAATTTGTTAATTTATTCAGAACTCCTTTCATGCCATATTTGGTATTTCATAAGTGCAACTTCGTCGTGTACGCCCATTCAAGATAGTTATTTATTAAGCTATATTATCACGTTCTTTCATTTGCGTTTCTTAATTAGTTGGTTAATTTATCCCAATCTTTATTAAATAATATTTTATCTATTCCGATTCAGTCACTATATTTACTGTGAATCTGAGTTCCTCAACCCGTGTGATTTGACCTCATCTATGATCGAATATTATTTTTTGTGTCTCATGTGAGAGATTATTCGCAATAAACTCTTAGATAGTTGAATTCAGATTTAAACTATCTTTCCCCCTAGACTCAAATAGAATTCATATATTTAGTCCCTTATTTTATATCGCACTAAAGGAAATTGTTATTTCCAGAGTCCCTAGTCCATCCGAGCTAGAGTCCTCAGGGCGGCATCTTTGTCTTGTCTTGTCTTGGGGGGTTAAGGGCAACAGGGCGGCATCTTTGATGGTCACCTAAGCGCGGCCAAAGTTCCCTTTGTCCACCAAGCACACTCACGCGCAGCTGAGCGATATGTTCCATACTGTACCTTGTCTTGGTCAGAATACTTCACGTTAGACACTTTACTCCCATATGTATTATTGTCAATGATTCTTGTGTGTATATATGTATCTGTCTATCATTGCGTATTTTCATTCTTCAACTACTATGTAAGTGTCAAACTGACCTTCATTAGAAAGTAAAACTAGTTAACTCTCTCAGTCACTAATTTACTTACTTGATATTGAATATAATAGTAGAATAATTATAGTACTACATAACCTGTATTCTATGCCATTGAATAAATAAGAGTGTAATCTAACCTGCGTTTTTATTGTGTTATCGTTGCTGGATTGAGTAAATATTTATCATATTCACTAAGCTCGATGTCTTCCTGTTGAGCATATTACAAGTCTAAATATCCGAAACACGAATTGATAGATAATACTGAAGCGAGTTGGATTACAACCCGGCATAACAATAACATTCTCAGGGCGGGTGCCCATGAAATAGGGGAGCTATCCCCCCCCCCCCCCCTCCCGCCAAAGGCGGCTTTCTAGGGCCTTTCCTAGCTGATGCTGAGAGGATTGGGTTCTAGTCATGTGGTGATGGGCTGGTCTATCAGAGTTAGAATTGAGCGATCTCTGCTCTACCCATAGCTTACTCTGACTGTTCCTTTTACTTATATATTTTCTAGATCTCGAGTGACGGCGTCTCTTCCGTGGATTGACCTTTCAATCTACCAAGATTGGAAGCCGAAGCGTCACATTTTTCCCTTGCCCCTCAACTATCTCTTCATAATTGCTGAGCGGCACAGGGCCCTGGGTGGGGCTTTGTTTTCCCGGGCGTTTCCGCACCCTCCTCAGGTTTCCGCCATGGAGTGGCTTCGGTCACCCAGGCTTTATTGTGGTCGGCAGGGAGGGTGCTGTGGGGGCGCTCGGTTATGGCCTTGGCCATGCTCGGGGCCTTGGGGCTGTTCGGCCAGGCTGCTTGGGGAACAACAACAACAACAACAACAATAACAATAACATTCTCCTAATTAAATCTCCAAAATTATATTTCTGCCAATAAGCACGCTGAAAGACAACTGCAGCGGTTGAAAAAACTAAACTTAAGGTTTCTAAACTCCCCTGATGGTCACAAGCGCTTTTAAGTATCCCAGGAAGAAGCAGGTGCGTCTTCCAGTACACAAATGGGATAACATTTCTGCATGTTTTTTTACCAATGGTCGACACTGTTTTTTGGTTCTTTTCCATCCTTTTTTTCACTAGAATCTTAGATGTAGAATTAGCCTAGACTTCTATCCGATATTCCATGTCAGCTTTTCCATATTGCATGGTATATTTTTCCAACTGTTTCCACGCCAGCTTATGCTGGAGGGCGTGGTGGGTGGGGAGGAGCCTTCAGCTTTACTATAATGTTTTTTTCTACCTATTAGTTAGTAGCTTAGCAGTGTAGATATCCAAACTGCCCCGTTAGGACCAGTAGGTCTGATGCAGTTTGTAACTCCCTTGTATTCCTTTGTATCCTTTGTAATACGTCATTTAGATTTGTATATGGGTAGCATTATTTTTTGTACTCAGCTTATGATACACAGTTGGACTTAAAATGGTAAAACCTCTTTTGATTAAACTTATCGTTTATAATCAGAATTAATCCGTCCAATACTAGCCAACATCAAATGGAAACTGACAGCATCGTCCTAGACTGGCTATACTGTATACAACATTCAGGATGATGCCGCCAATATTCAGTATATTCTGGCTATCAAATAACAGTTTATTCTCTTAACCAATAGAACATGAACATGAGACCTACGTATTGAATGGTTACCACGGAGCCATACGAGTGTTCTTTTCCCGGCAATTTCCATACTGCGAGTTTTCTATCAAAACATCATAGATATTTGTTTATTACAATCGGTATATATGCTCTGAGAACCACAATTATCATAAAACATAACATTGGAAGATCTCAGGCCACAATGGCCATAAACATATATTCCCCCCCCAAAAGTCTTGCGTGATCCTTTATGTATTTGTTATGTTAATGCAATCATAGTGCTGTATGATTGTATTTTGATTTAAGTTGCATACTCTATCTATTTATGTACTGTATGTATGTATGTATCTATTATCTCACTCTCTCTCTCTCTCTCTCTCTCTCTCTCTCTCTCTCTCTCTCTCTCTCTCTCTCTCACCAATAATATTGAGAGAAGAAGATACTTGTGTGTTGTTGAAGTGTATGCCATGGGTAGTCGTGTGGAAGATTGTGACAGGTACATAGATGAATAAGTTGGGTTTGAAAGTACCAAAGTAACAAGGTTTTCTTTTCCCCAATTGAAAATAGTTGATAGATCAGAATATAAGCATGCTATGGCCTCATCACATGAGTTTTGGAGTGATTGCTTAGTGGGACGTTGTAGAAAACTCGTTGACTAGTGTAAGGTAGTCATCAGCATATGAGTAGATACGACTAGGGGTACAGTTGAGAAAATCATTCATGAATATAAACATAACTGGTGTTAGGACAGAGCCCTGAGTAACATTGGATTTGATAGGTTGAGGAAGCGAGAGATGACCGTCCACAACCACATATATGGAACGGCCAGAAAGAAAGGCACAGATAGAGGGATAGAAGCCGAAGGAGGGTAGTTTTGAAATAAGTTATTTGTGCCAGACTTTATCAAAGAAATTTGGTATGTTAAGCACAATAGAAAAGGTACCACCGAAGTCCGGAAAGGAGGATGACCAAGAGTTAGTATGGTAATAAAGAAGGTTACCAACTCTGACGTGCGATTCCCGAATTTTGCTAAAATAATGTTACATGTGTTGCTATAACTCGGGGAATTCGTGATGAATTTGAATTATTGTTTTATTATTAGAAAGCATACACTTTTTTTTTCTAAAACTTGAAGGTATCTTAGGTCTCTATGAGTTGAAGAAAAACAAATCTTGGGCAGGTTTTATGAATGGTACTGAGAAAAATCCATGAGTAAACTGTGTAAGCATACCAGTACATACCCATTGGACCTACACCAATAGTTCACCCCCAGCTTTACAATCATGACTAGTACTTCTCCCCAAAAAATTACCATGGCATAAGTTGTAATAGCTACTGTGTAGTAGCAGCGGAAAATTTGCGTTGTTTTTATTTTTCATATATTTATTTTTCAATTGAAATCAATAAAAAATGGTATGCATAGTCACCAATATGAAAACAACTTTCAGTAAAATAATGAGCATTCTAGCTCTATTAGAAGTGAATCTCGACCTCTTAGCGGACTGACGTCCTATTCCACGTGCTTCATTCGTTCTCATCAGTCTCTCATGAGGACATTTATTTTATTCTGTCGAAAGCCTTACTGAAATCCAAGTAAATTATATCATATGGCATATCATTATTTACTGATTCAAATTCCTCTGGGCAAAAAAATAAAATAAAATAAAAAAGATATATAGATAATAATAATAATAGTATTTAAAAAAAACAAAAAAAACAATATAGTACAAAGCAGTACAAAGGAAATCAAGCAACAACAAGTCTAGTGACCCCTCTAGGCTACTTGTCCTCCAAAACACTGAGGATCAAGTGTCCAAACATTGGTTTAGAATGGGTAAGGGAAAATTGGAATGGGAAATACTGCCCTGGAGCTAATGTCCGTGGCAGGATTAGGATGTTAGTAGGGGACAGATGGGTTAGTAACATAACACAGTTATACATGATCTTTCTTATATCTGGGGAAAAAAAAAATAATAATTTTAGTATTATATATATGCAATAATCCTTGATGAATCTGAGGGGGGAATAAAATATAGATATTCATTTACAAAGGCAGTCAGTTGCGGGTTTGAGGCAAGATATTTGTCTAAGCGAAGTTTAAAAGAATCAACGGTGCTGCAGTCTATAACGTCTCGGGGGAGCCCATTCCACAAGTTGACAACTCGATTGAAGAAGAAATTCTTAGATTTGTGTGATTTAAAAGATTTACCAATAATTTTGCAACCGTTTCCCCGTGTGTAATTAGATTGATCGATAGTGAAGTACTTACTACTGCTCATATTGTCGATGCCTTTGATGATTTTGAACACTTGAATTAAGTCGCCTCTTAACCTCTCAGCTGCGCAGCCCCTGTAGTATACACCATACCCCTGTGCGTAGGTACTTAGATGCATTCCTCACTAAAATCGTTAATTTACCATTAACTCCCCCAGACATACATGACGCGATTGCGTCATATGGACTAGTGAACCAAAAACTCATATGACGCGATCGCGTCATATGGACTTATCTCCATACCTCTATAATAAGTTATATGACACACTAGCGTCATATGAAGCTCAGTAAGTCCGATAAGTTACCTTACGATAAAACCGTTGGTGGCAACCTCATCCACCTCCGATAATTCTAACGGCCGCAGTGTTGTTGTGAGAGTAGTGCGGGGAAGTGGCAGGAGTTAATATGATTAATACTTATCCATATGCGCCTATTTTACTTTTAATACGAAGATAGTAACATATGACAACAATAAAACAAGTGGGAATATCATTTGTATGGTCAAAATCGCGAATTGTTAGCGAGTGGTTCATTCAACAATTGTGAGCCAGCCGGCCTCACACCCTCCTCTCTCGAAGCCTGGAGAGTGACTGAGGCCTGCATCTTTCTCTCTCTCTGTCTTTCCCACGCATAGACACACACATGACCACAACCTAGGATCGGTTTGGAGATGTTCACACGAAAATATACCAAATGAATAAGGGAATAACAGGGATAATAGGTGATAATTGAAGGGGGGGGGGGGAAGGAGGGGATGTGGAAGAGTGATGTAAGGTATGGAGGGGGAAAAAAAATCCAAGTGCTACTGGGGCCTTTTAAAAGTTTTTTTTTTAGGCCTAGGATCTTAAGAGTCTCCCCACAGTCGCCCAGTAAAACCTCTCAAGAGTCTCTCCGTAGCTGCCGGGTTAATCTGCCCTGGGTTAACCCATACTCTACCGTAGGACACAGTAATATAAGTGCCCTGCAGTCCCAAGCACTGTGGCCAAAATGGCAAGAGAGAACAACTTTCCACCTCAAGAGACGAAGCAAGCCTGGCTCTCCCACCATTCAGTGGGTCTTATATAAGCTGAGAAGTGTTGCAATATCGAGAGCAGTGCTCAAACGGTCGTGGTACCAGGTACAGGCTTGTACAGGCAGTTACAAGGAAAGTACATTACCGACGGCGATTCCCCGTCGTTGGTACTGGGGAGTGACTTATATACTGACGGAGATTCGCCGTTGCTGGTATTGGAGGGGTTAAAGGAAGTAGATTTAATTCTCTAAGACGCTCCTCATATGGTTTGTTCTTTAGGCTAGGTATAGTTTAGGTAACTCTACGTTGAACTCGTTCTAGCTTGTCTATATCTTTTTGGTAATAAGGGCACCAGGATTGAACGCAGTATTCCAGAAGAGGGCGGACTAAGGAATTGTAAAGAGTTAGGACAACTTCTTTGGATTTATGCTCAAATGACCTGCCTATAAAGCCAATTATTTTGTTTGCCTTCTTAACAGCCTCTGAACATTGTTGACTCGGTTTTAGGTTAATGGATATTGTTACTCCCAAATCAGTTTCTCTGTCTACACTCTTAAGCTGAGTGCCATTCATCGAATCGTTTGCTTTCTCATTTCGGTTTCCGATATGTAGTACTTTACATTTAACCGCATTTGCCAAATTTGGGCCAAACATGACAACTTATCTAGATTGTGTTGCATATCGTCAACTTGTTCTTTTGAGAGTACGCTATTTGCAATTTTTGTATCATCAGCAATCTTTGAGATTGTACAGGTGAGACCCTCATCTATGTCGTTGATGTAAATTAGAAAGATAATTGGTCCTAGTAAATATCCCTGGGGTACCTCACTACTTACATTGGTCCATTTAGATGCCTTACCGTTTATGACTACTCTTTGCTTTCTGTCGCTGAACCAATTTTCTATCCATTTCAACACAACGTCTTGTATTCCATGTGCTTTTAGTTTTAGCAGTAAACATTTGTGTGGAACTTTGTCAAAGGCCTTTTGAAAATCAAGGTATATAATATCTACAGCTTTACTCTCATCATGGAGGTTGAGGATATCGTGGAAGAAGTTTAAGAGGTTTGTTAAGCAGGAACGTTTGTTACGAAAGCCGTGTTACGTATCTTTAACCTCTCCACTGCGTAGATGGGGTATTGGCCACCCCTCCCTGTACGGAGGTATTTAGACTGTTTCCTAAACTCAAATCGTCATCGTACCATAAATATCATTAATACTTATCCATATGCGCCTATTTTACGTTGATTATAAAGGTATTAACTTGTTACAGCAATAAAGCAAGTGGAAACAGCGTTTGGATGGTCAAAATCGGCGATAGAGGCCGGGAGTTACATAAGTTATGGCTGAGGCAGCCTGCCAGCCAGCCAGCCAGCCAGACGGCTGGAGAGACACTGTTGCGTGGTAGTCTCTCTCTTGCTCTTTCCCACGCTTGGTAACACAGATGACCATGCCCTGCTAGCAACTCGCCAATGTTAGCACGAATATATACCTAAGAATAAGGGAATAACAGGGAGAAAAGGTGATAATTGAAGGGGGGTGGAAAGAGGGGATGTGGAGGAGTGATATTTGGCATGGCCAAGGGGCAATACAAAAAAAAAAATTATACTGGGCTGATTTAAATGTTTTTTTTTTAGGCCTTGGATTATATAAGGAGTTCGCAGCCCACCGGTAGCCCTTATATAAGGAGATCCGCACTTGCTGGGTTAGGCATGTTATTTTCCAATAAGTAATTTACGATTACGATTGTTTCTGGCATTATATATACAACTGAGGTTAAGCTAATTGGATAATAGTTACTAGGTAAGGATTTGCTGCCTGTTTTTAATATCGGTGTTATGTTAGCTAGCTTCCACTGATCAGGTATAGTTCCAGACTGCAAGGATTTATTGAATAGCAATGTCAGTGGTTTGGAGAGCTCATCCTTAGCTTCCTTTAGAACTCAGGGTGAGATTGTATCAGGTCCAGGCGATTTATTTACCTTGAGTTTGTCTAAACATTTCAATACTTCTCTCTCTGTAATAGTGATATTGCTTAGAACATCAGAATAATCAATCTGAATCGGCGATGCTGTAGGAATATTGTTAAGGTCTTCTGTTGTAAAAACTGATGCAAAGAAGGTATCGAGAGCCTTACTAATTTTTGCTTCATCTTTAGTTAATCTCCTTTCTCATCTACTAACGGTCCAATTGTTGAAGCCACTACTTTCTTTTTCCTGATGTAACTATAACATTCTTTCGGGTTTGTTTTACTTTGATTTGCAACATGTAATTCTAGCGTGTTTTTACTTTGATTACATTTTTGGCTTTGCGTCGTAGATCTACAAATATCACTTTATTTTCATGGG
Source organism: Paralithodes platypus (assembly GCA_032716605.1). Taxonomy (NCBI): domain Eukaryota; kingdom Metazoa; phylum Arthropoda; class Malacostraca; order Decapoda; family Lithodidae; genus Paralithodes; species Paralithodes platypus. The sequence goes on along the minus strand of CM064511.1, from coordinate 13,166,023 downwards.
TATCAGATATTTTTAATCTATCATGAACATTCTATATAGCAAGCAGACAATCCGCAATGTCATTATTCCACCACTTAGGCCTATCATTATGTACTGATCTTCGATTTGTGTAATGGCATACACTCATGTACTGTATTCGAGTAAGTGGAGGTGAAAAATGTCTATGATTGGTTTAGATCATCATTGTAAAAATAGTATGGCAAGAGCATCCCTGATTGAACCCATAGTGAGTTTAATGAATCAAGTACCTAGGTGATAAATACATTTATTAGCAATAATTGGCTCTAGCAATGCTCCTATTATTGACATCAGACTAATGGGACGGTAATTCAATGGGATTAACTTATCACCTATTTTTGAAAAATCGAAACTACATTTACAAGCTTCCAAGCTTCGGGAACTAATCCTGATGCTAATGAGTTTTAACCTGCACTGTTAAGTTTTGAAATTAGTCACCTTTCTCATTTTACTACATATTTCTCTCTTTTTGACACGAATTTGTATAAGTTTAATAGATAGTTATCCATTTTGGTATGTTCTCTATCAAACTTAATTTTTTGTGTGCATTTTGTAGCTAGGTAATTATATATACTGTATATATAAGCTATGTGGATGAGTGAGACAAAAGGCATAACTGCCTGTGACAAGTACCTCCCTCAGAGTTGAAAGTGTGACAGAGACAAAATCAAGGAATGTACAGTGACGCTAATAAGTCATGTTTAAGGTGTCATTATTTTTGGCTCACTCTGTGCTGTAGAAATGTCTGTCAGATGTTGAATAAGGTGGGTAAGTATAGGAACATGGTTGTAAATCTCACTCTAAACGAACAAATCAAGTCTTAGATATTCCTGATACCAATTATTGATCTAACATACTTGGTGCCAAGACATCACTTAGTAGCGCCACTGTACGAGCCAAAATGCCTGGACACACGGAGATTGAAGCAATTTAAGTCATAGGATGAGGAAAGGAAGGATTCAGGGAGAGAGTTCTAGAGATCAGCTGTTGAATAGAAGAAAGATTTGGAATGTCGTTTCACTCTTGGGTTGAAGAGTTACACAAAGTAGGGGTGGGATTGTGTTGCAAGTAGGATGTTACGTGCTCTACGTAGAGGTGGTATACTACACTGAGAGAGCTCTGAGGAACACTGATTATTGTAATAGCGGTAGAATAGTTAAGAGAGATGCAACATTGTGGCGAAGAGAGAGAGATTGCAGATAATCAGAAAATATATATTGTCACATTCCCCTGAACTTATGTAACCTCAGTTCAGTTGTATGTGTGTTATAATACCTACAGTAGGGAGCCCTGTGTCGAGGCTAGCAGCTTTGCTATACGTCTTTCCTCTACTGCCACGAGTTGCAGGCATTCGCCAGTGTTGCCCTGGTGTTGTTGCCACGAGTATAATTACTTATTTTGTTCAGCCCTTGTGGGATTATTTCGTTTATCATAAGTTTGCACAATGATGCCTTATATTTACTTGATTACTTTTGTATAGTTAATGAGAGCCTGGGAGTGAGTCTAGCAATTTCTGAAGCTGTTCTCCCCTCTTACGACTCTCGTGTTCGTATAATCGTCACTCATGAGACAGACACGATACCAAGCTGCGTGGGCTGTCACAGGCTTGCCTCATAGTTCCCTTGTTTACCGCATTTACCATCTTGTTTATTATTGAATAGTAGCAGGGCAAGTCTGGGAGTCATTTAACCTAACGTTTATTAATATAACTTCATTAGTTTGCATACAGGAGTTTTCTGCATTTGTTAGAGATACTGCATTTCTTTTCCCTGGTAATCTAGAGTATAAGCTTCTCCTTTTATTATTCCATGTTGTTTCCATTATTCTGCTGCAGTGTTTATTGTATTTATGTGTGAATATTATTCCTGTTTGGTATCTCTAGTGGTTTGAAGATTGGTATGCTTACTTAGTTTTTGGTTGGTCTTTGAGGAACGAGGTTGTTGGGTGTGTGTGTAGGCCTGCACTGCCACAATAGGCTACTGTCTGTTTCCCTTCCACCACACAGCATCCTCTAACTCGGGCCTTAGTTAACCCTCTAGGGGGTGGCAGCCAGGCTTCAACATACTAAGATACCAACCTTTGTGCCTAGTTTAGTTTTAGAAGCAATACTTTCGGTGCAGTCAGGGACTAGGGGTGGAGCCTGTTACTAGGTGAGGTTGTCCCCATTGTACTCGGGTGTATTGAGCTAACCCCAGATGATGTTGTAAGGGTTAAGTCATTAAAGTTGTTTATCCCTTACAACACCACCGCCGAGCTGCGATTGAGAGAGCCACTCAGTGTATTATTAAGACATAGGCTAGGGATAATAGGCTTGGCACAGAGGTTTATGCACTGGACTTTCCATGGTTATTTGCTCTGTATTGTTCTCAATTCCTAAGTGATTGGGCATGATATAGATTGTTCTGGGAGTCTAGTAGTGGTATGGTTAGGTAATATTTGGGCAGTTTAGAATAACCTTAGAAGTTCTCTTGCATACTACACGCACTATGGACTAGACTCGGGGACAATAGATATGTTTGTGTCTCCTTGTTGCTGCTTTAATAGAGCAAAGAGGAAGATAACAATTTTTCCTATAGAACCTGCGTGTCTTGGTGTTTGAGTCAGATATTAAGAGCGTGTCTGTTGCAGGGTAGTACGGTGCTGTGGGCTAGGCTATTTGAGCATCTGGTTGCCCCGGCTCCCCTCGTAACAGTGGTGACCTCAGGCCAGCATAGTTGGATAGTATAGAGTTCTTGTGGTGTGAAGCAATTATATTTAGATTGTTCAGTATTTTTGTATTGCAGTTGAAAGTCTACGGACATAGTACTCTTATTTCATTAACCCGTGTCCACAACTATTGCTAAGATGTCGCATGTTGATTACATTCCTGTTCACATTGTGGGGAGGGAGGATGTTTGGCAGTTTATTACAACCCAACCTAGTCAGGAAGAGGTTGCTAGCAGGAGTAGTGATGAATTAAGACATGGGTGGAGGTGCAGTGGTATGTCTAAGGCAGAGTTAGTTCAAGCGGTGTGCAAGGTGGCTGCACAGCCTAGTGGTCCTTATTTTGAAGCTAGTACTCGTGTTGTGGATGATGGCACCCTCCAGCATGTGCCACAGCATCCTATCAGTCAGACTAGCTACCATTCTAATGGGGACCGGAGTGCAGCAACAACTCCAGAGCAAGGTGATACTGTATTTAGGCAGCCTCCTACTATTACCACAGCACCTGCCACCACCGTCAGCATTTAACCCTATCAGTACGGCCCCTTCATTTTCACAGGGCTATGTTCATGCCCCTATGGCCAGTACATTTGTTTCAAGTTATGCTAGCAATCCTCAGTATCCTCCTTCTTCCCCCCATGTGTCGTGGGCCATACCCCAGCATTTCACTGCCACTCATACAGTGGCTGCTCAGAACAATGTTACCCCTTTCGCCCAGTTTCCTCCTATAACCTCGATAGGGTCGAGAAGGAGTCCAGAGGTTGAGTTGCAACTAAAGATAATGGAGATAGAAGACAGACAGAGAGAGAAGAGAGATAGGGAGGTAGATTTGGAGAAGACGAAGTTGGAAACTAGTGGGCAAAGACAACAGGGGAATAATGCTGGTCATACATCTAAGGAGGAGGCAGAAGAGGTGCTGTTGTCTTGACGGCTGAAACTCGTGCCGGCCTTCGATGAACTCAAGGTCACGGAGTGGTTCTTGCGTTTTGAGAAGAAGGCCCACGAGTATCAGTGGCCGAGGCAACGCTGGGCGGTGTTGGTGTCTAATGTTTTAAAAGGCAAGGCTCTTGATGCATACGATCGCCTAGAAGTGCAGGAGCTAGAGTATGATGTACTTAAAGAGGCTGTGTTAAAAGCCTACGAGCTGCATCCCGAGGCTTACAGGTTGGCCTTCAGGGGTGCTCGGAAGCGGCAGGGGGACTCGCACGTGGAATGTACCAGGTAACTGCGCGATACTCTAGCTAAGTGGCTGCACTCAGAGTCAGTGGATACTTTGGAGGCAGCGTGTGAGGTTTGGCTGATGGAGCAGTTTACCAGCAAAGTTGAAAAGGACATTGGGGCAAAATTAAAAGAAAAGCGGTTTAAATCAATAAGGGAAGCAGCAGTTTGGGCTGATGACTTTGCACTAGCCCAGCGTGCCACGTACATGGGGAGCATTGGTGACAGGAGAGACCGACCTGTACACCAAGCAGCCACAGTATCAGCTTGCCCATCATCACCCAAAGGTAACACAAATAAGACACAACATTATACCAAGGTTGACAACCAGCAAGCTTCTACGGAAGTGAGATGTTATTTTTGCAAGCAAGTGGGTCATATTAAACCTCAGTGTGCTAAATGGAAGGCTACCCAGGAACCCAAGGCTGTCCAGTTGGTGGCGACACTAGGGGAGGTGCCTGTGAAAGGCAAGCCAGGTACTGGTGAGTTTGGGGGGCAGTGTTGGCCAGCACGAAGCAGGGTAGTAAGCACTATGCCGCGCAAGATGGTATCACCACCTGAGCATAACCAGACTTCCCCTGATTGGTGTCGGCCATTCATACATTATGGATTTGTACGGGTTGGGGAGCAGACTTACTCCCTGACAGGGGAACCTATTAGCACGGGAGGGTTTGTTGTGTGCAGGGGAATCAACAGTGAACAATTCTGTGATTTAGTCCCGGTGACCCTAGGAGTGCCCACTTTTGACTGCCGAGGGTAAGGTGGCTATGGTGGACACTCTGCCAGTTGAGGGGGTGGACTTTTTGCTCGGGACTGACTTGGCAGGGGATGTAGTTTTCTCGCCTCCTATAGTCGTTGCTGAGGTTGCTTTTGTGTCCCCTGGGGGTGGTTGTTTGCAAGAAGATAACATGGACTCTATCTACCCTGTTGGTGCAGTGACCTAATCAGTGGCACATTTGGCACAACAGGTGGATGATTTAGTGGATGCGGGGGCCGACAGCCATGAGTGCGGGCCATCCCATGATGCACTACTAGATGACACTGGTCCGGAGACAGCTGTGGGCTTGGCTGACCCCAGTGAGGCTACCGAAACCAGTAGAGGTGACCTAGTGCCGGATGAGGAGTCTGACACAGTGACACCGACTCAACATTCTGATATTTTTGAGAGGTCAGAGGTAACTGCCTTGATGGTGCTACCTAGAAACAAACTGAGCAAGTTGCAGCAAGAGGACCCCAGTCTGGGCCTCCTGTTTAAGTAGGTTGGTACAACTGGTGGGAAGAACGGTCAAGCAGAGAAATTTGTTGTGAAAGGGGCATTGTTGTATCGGCAGTGGAAGACGGATACGAACTCGGGTTTGGGGGAGGAGCAATTAGTGGTGCCTGCCCAGTTCAGGGAGGAGCTGGTTAGGCTAATGCAGGTGGCACCGCTGGTGGCTCATTTAGGGGTATGTGAGACTACTGATAGGCTACATTCTCATTTTATGTGGCCTAATATGCATGCATCGGTGGCTTCTTTTTTTATGTGTCGTATTGGTAAGCTAGTTGGAAAACCCCACCCAGAAATACCCGAGGCACCTTTGATCCCTACACCTGCAGTTGAACCGCCATTGACTTGTGTCATAGTTGACATGGTTGGTCCCTTATATACCCACCAGTTCGGGAGATAAATACTTGCACCCAGTGGCGGCTCGTCCATGAGAGCTGTTGAGCTGCAGACCTCCCTGGCTCCACAGCACTGTTAGGCAGATGATTATAATAGACACAGGAGGTTAATATTTAACAACATACATTTGAAAATACTAAGCATTTGTATACTATTCAGCAGCTTGTTATGTTAATTTTTGTTAAATTCTAACCTCAATTAAGCAGATTTCATAAGTATAACATCTAGTACCGTACAAGAGTTTTTCCCAGCCGCAGTGGCGGCACCAAAAGACTCTATGAGCTGCACCAGCGTCAGCCCTCAGTCTTGTGTTGACATAATGCAGTGTTGATGCGTGTGCACGAATAGCATTCTGTTAGCTACGATCGTAGCTTTGTTTCAGTATTCTTAGTATTTGATTATTATAAATTTTGGTTAGTATAGGCCTACATGAGCATGAAGGACGCTTATGATTTATATAGACTAGGCCTACCATTAGTCTAGGGATGCGATTTTATTCAGTTTATTAAACACCTTGCAGGCATTCCCTTAGCCTATTTAAGACTTAAATTTTTTTCCCTTTTTTCATAATCAGTGATGATTTTTTATGTTTCTAGCTCGGCCTACCTGGCTGTAGGCGATTTTCTTAGCTTATAAAGGAACTTCTGAAGTTTATGAACAAATAATTTAGCAAAAATACTGAAAATGTCAGAATTATAAGATATTTTGTCTTTATATTTTGTCGTCCCTGTTTTAGTTAGTTTGTTTTGCAAGCTTTAAATTATTACAAAGCTTCGATCGTGGCTTTTGGTTATTTATAACTAGGCTATGCTGTATTATTATTATAATCATAGGTTGATTGAACATAATGGCAAATAGTTAGATATTTGCAAAACATTAGTTTTTCTCATTTGACACTTAGCAAAAATATTGATAGGAAATTAAAACAAAATTAAGACCTACGCCATTGTTATCTTTTGAACAGTATGCAAAGAGAATAAAGTAAGTACAGTAGTAATGTTTTAAGTTTATAACATAATTTTACTGATATAGGAAAGCAGTCCCTCCATATTATTTTATACGAGCCGCCACTGCTTGCACCCTTTAATTGATACAACCACTAGATACCTGGAGGCTATCCCGGTTAGCACCATGAACACGAAGATGAGAGACCATTGTAACAAACAGGCTAAATCTAAGGTGTTCAAGGTGGGCGACGAGGCTTTGGCATGGTTGTCAGTTCAGGGTCGACCCATGGCTGCTAAGTTTTGTGGTCAGTATCAGGTCATTAAGCAGATTGGTGAGGTTGATTATGTAATAGATACGCCCGACCGTCGCGTAGCCTCCCAATGCTGCCCTATTAAAATGCAACAGCCCTACCATAGACCGACTGCATCTGGCCGTGGTGCTGATGGAGGTGATGCTGCGCAGGCAGGTGTAGCCGCAAGGAATGCGGGGGTGCGCATGTATGGTATCGGCGGGGAAGCCTTAGCACTTATGAACTGTGGGAGTGACTGCACAGGTGGTACAGATTATTCCTCTCATGACCTGGCTGTATTAGGGACGGAGGTGGAGAAGGAGGGAGATTATAGTTTAGAGGCCGCAGACCCGGCTGGGTTGTGGGAGGGCAATGAGTATGTTGTTCTTCGAAATAAGTTGCAACCTCTTGTTCCTAAGCGCCAAGAGGAGTTGTTTACTAGGCTGTGGCAGTACTTACGCATGTTTGTTGATTCTCCAGGCCTGATGTCCGGGGTGGCACCCGACATAGAGGCTGGAGACAGTGAAAAGCTCAAGTTGGCTCCCTACCGTATAAATCCTGCTCGACAGCCTGTCTTAAAAGCAGACCTGGACTACATGTTGGAGAAGGGTATGAGGGATAAGGGATATCGTGAGTGGTCTTTGCCAGTGATTTTGCAACCTGAGCAGAGTGGCAAGATCCGTTTTTGTGTTGATTGCAGTAGTGTTAGTGCATTATCCCAGACAGACACCTATCCATTACCCAGAGTTGACAACCCCATAGACCGCATCGGGGCTGCCACGTTCATCACTGAGGTGAAATTAGTGACAGGTTATTGGCAGGTCCCGTTGCCGGAGAGAGCGAAGAGAAGTGCCAGTCTTGTGATGGACTGGGGCAGTTTATCAGTGTCAGGTGATGTTTTGCTGCCGGAAAACAGTTTGGATGTGTGGCATGTTAAGGGCACTGATAATGTTCTGGCTGATTGTTTGTCACGGGAGGGTATGTTTTAAGAACCCTCGCCGTTCAGTCAGTGTTGGTATAGCCTCCTACTTTGGTTTGATTAGCATGTTTACGTATGGTGCTTGTTGGTTGCCGTATGTAGCCCAGCGTAGGGTCGTAAAGTAGGAGTTGCTGTGTTTCTGTATAGAAGAAAATATTTAAATACAAAAATATAAAAACACTAAAAATACTAAAAAGACTGTATTTGTGCATGTCTTTTAGTGATATTGAAGTATGAGCAGTCTGTTGTTTCAAGATGCACGAACAGACTCCCCCTGGTGTGAGGGTGTCACATTCCCCTGAACTTATGTAACCTCAGTTCAGTTGTATGTGTGTTATAATAACTACAGTAGGGAGCCCTGTGTCGAGGCTAGCAGCTTTGCTATACGTCTTTCCTCTACTGCCACGAGTTGCAGGCAGTCGCCAGTGTTGCCCTGGTGTTGTTGCCACGAGTATAATTACTTCTTTTGTTCAGCCCTTGAGGGATTATTTCGTTTATCATAAGTTTGCACAATGATGCCTTATATTTACTTGATTACTTTTGTATAGTTAATGAGAGCCTGGGAGCTTATAATAATTGTTGAGTCTAGCAATTTCTGGAGCTGTTCTCCCCTCTTGGGACTCTCGTGTTCGTATAATCGTCACTCGTGAGACAGACACGATACCAAGCTGTGTGGGCTGTCACAGGCTTGCCTCATAGTTCCCTTGTTTACCGCATTTACCATACTATTTTCTTATTGAATAGTAGCAGGGCAAGTCTGGGAGTCATTTAACCTAACTTTTATTAATAAATCTTTATTAGTTTGCATACAGGAGTCTTCTGCATTTGTTAGAGATACTGCATTTCTTTTCCCTGGCAATCTAGAGTATAAGCTTCTCCTTTTATTCTTCCATGTTATTTCCATTATTCTGCTGCAGTGTTTATTGTATTTATGTGTGAATATTATTCCTGGTTGGTATCTCTAGTGGTTTGAGGATTGGCCTGTTTACTTAGTTTTTGCTAGGCCTTTGAGGAACGAGGTTGTTGGGTGTGTGTGTAGGCCTGCAGTGCCATAATAGGCTACTGTATTTTTCCCTTACACCACACAGCATCCTCTAACTCGGGCCTTAGTTAACCCTTTAGGGGGTGGCAGCCAGGTTTCAACCTACTAAGATACCGACCCTTGTGCCTTGTTTAGTTTTTAGCAGCAATACTTTCGGTGCAGTCAGGGACTAGGGGTGGAGCCTGTTACTAGGTGAGGTTGTCCCCATTGTACTCGGGTGTATTGAGCTAACCCCAGATGATGTTGTAAGGGTTAAGTCATTAAAGTTGTTTATCCCTTACAACACCACCGCCGAGCTGTGCTGTAGAGAGCTACTTGGTGTATTATTAGGATATATACTTGGCACAAAGGTTTATGCACTGGACTTTCCATGGTTTTTTTCTCTGTATTGTTCTCAATCACTAAGCGATTGGGCATGATATAGATTGTTCTGGGAGTCCAGTTGTGGTATGGTTAGTTAATATTTGGGCAGTTTAGAATAACCTTAGAAGTTCTCTTGCATACTACACGCACTATGAACTAGACTCAGTCGGGGACAATAGATATGTTTGTATCTCCTTGTTACTGCTTTAATAGAGCAAAGAGGAAGATAACCATTTTTCCTAGATAACCTGCATGTCTTGGTGTTTGAGTCAGATATTAACCCTTTCGCTGCTGGTGACGTTCTGGAATGTTTTGGTAAGTTACAGCAATTTCCAGGCTTTAAAAGCCTGTAAAAAACGTAGAAATCGAGTGTCAGTGGGCGGGAGCGTGAGGGGCCCACCTCCGACCCTCAGAGCAGCGAGCAGTTCACTGAGGTAGACGGTGTCTCGCGTGGGTCTCTCACTGCCTCTCACAACAGTGTTGCCAAGCGAGCGAGTGCTAACAAATAGTGGGTTTCCTGCGTTTCTATGGCACCGCTGCGGGTGAACGAGGCCACGTACGAGGCCCGTTCTTGTCTCATTTTGAAGCTATTTTTGCCTAAATTTTGGCAGAATACAGTTAAATTAATGCAGATGCTTGATTTTATCATTCAGGAGTGCCTGAATATGCCCTAAATAGCCCAAAACACCCCGCAGAGAAAGGGTTAAGAGCGTGTCTGTTGCAGGGTAGTACGGTGCTGTGGGCTAGGCTATTTGAGCATCTGGTTGTCCCGGCTCCCCTCGTAACAATATATACAGTATATATATATATATATATATATATATATATATATATATATATATATATATATATATATATTATATATACATACTTAGTTAAAGGTGATAGGAAGTTCTGCATTATATATTTTCTTTACCAGATTTTCTTTTGCCTTCGTCTTGTTTGGTAGGTTATTGGGAGGTTTGACGACCTCCAACCATACCAAATAAAGAAAATATCTTATTTGGTAGTTGCCTCGGAGTATTCAACTAGTGCTTTATAATAAGTATAATCTCGCCCGCTCTAGGAGCGGCCAATTAATCGGAACTCACTTGCTCGATTATCCAGTATCTTCTAGAGATGCACCTCAATTTTCTGCTAGGGTACGTTGTACATGCTCCGAGACCACTATTTGAAGCGAAAAAAGGGGAAAATATGGTGTAGAGTAGAAAAGAAAAAGTTTATAATAGTTGCCCATTTAATCTAGGCCCTCCTGGCGCATGCGTGAACCTCCAAGGTACCTGCGCCTACCTTATAGACGGTATCAAAGTACCAAGTAATCAGACTAGATTGGATGGGCAGGGGTTCGGTGCGAGGGTGGGATACTCTGACGTTGGATACTCCGAGGCTACTTCCAACTAAGAGGTTTTCCTTATTTGGTTTGGTGGGAGGTCGTCAAACCTCCCAATTTAGTAGTAGCCTTTACGTTATCCAACGTAGTGCTCGAGTCCCAAATCGGAGGCGGACATCTTAGCTACAAAAACCAAGCCATAGTAAAAAGCGACAAAGAAAAGACATATATAAACCAGGTAGTTTATGAAAAAGAGTGTAACTGGCTGGTGCATATTAAGAAAATTCCAGTCACAATGTGTCAATTAAAATATGTCATAAATATACAGGCAGGTATGTAGGACAATGCATAGAACAGGGCAATGACAATGGATGTACACAAACATCGAAGTTGTAGGGAGAGTAGACTATGACATAATTTCACATACTTTAACCATAAGTCATGGTTATGAGGCCTAGGTATACCTGATATTCAGGTACAGTATATGTATTTGTAAAACGTGATGGGAAACCTTGACTGACAGGTACATATATGTTATATAACCCTTAGTAATTTTACAATCACCTCCCCCACCCCCCCTCAACCTACCCGGAAGGCAGGATAGAGTAAGTCATAGAGGCATATGACGTATGGAGCAGATGGACAGGAATGGACGTATACAAGACCATTAATACAGGTACACGACAGTAGACCGAAAGGGATATAACCCCATTTTCCATAGATATGTTTCCTAAGGATGACAGAGCAGGCTATGACAGAACAGTAAAAACCTAGTCTGAGGTACAAGACAAGGCATACCAAAAGACATGGACAGTAAGGCGGAACATGACATGGAGGTATATAACTTTGTGTTAAGCCATAATCATCAAGCCTAGACAGACAGGTATATACATTACACATAATACCTCAGTCTTGTACTCTTATATAGCACCCCCCCGCCCCCCACGTTTTTGTAGGGAAGGGAAAAACCCTTACAGTATGGGGGAACAAGACAGTACGTGGACGGACAGTAGGCCAACCAGGTTAACCACCAGCCAAGCACGATACCAGGTCGGGCTGGTCTGCCTGCAAACCTGGGGAGAGGAGACAAACATGAGGTAGGAAGACCATAAACCAGTGCCGGCAAGGTCAAGGAGAGAGAGAGATGACGAAGATAACAGGCAGGCACAGCATTTGACCAGAAAACAATTGCAGTACCCAAAGTGGGAGTGGTACAGCCCGGAAACACGTGGCACAGGTAAAGCCCACTGCCAGTGTGCCTAGTCCCTGACCTGTCTAGCCACACAACCACCTAGCCGGACAGAAGGCAGATAGCAGTGCGTCAACCGGGCAACATGGTCTTGTACCAAAGCCAACATGGTGAACGGCTGAAAAAATTAACAGGGAAGGCAGCCGACAGGGAGGCGGCCGAAGCAGAAAGCAGGCTAGCCAGGAGGAATCCATCACCATCAGAGGAAGTAGCAGCACCAGGAAGTTGTCCATCCAAAACCACCGTAAGTGCAGATAGGGGGTTCCCAACGGTGGTGTCAGGAAGTGGCAGCACACAAAGAAATAAGGAAGGCATGGAAATGCCAATGGAACCGATAGAACCGAGAGGCTAGCACCATTGAACCTAGCAATGAAGCCAAGCCAAGGAGATGCGAGAGGCATCCTGAAAGCCAAAGTCCAGCGCAGACAGAGCAAATGGACATGCATCGAAGAAAAAATGGGGAACCACCCAGCCAAACATACACTCACGATATGGAAAGCAACAAACTGTCCCAAGCGGAAGCATGAGACACAGGCACCAGTGCCACAGTGGAACGGACTGGCACACCTGACGACGGTACACTCGCAGCCCGCGAATGACAGTGCACATATAGAAAGCGTCAGGAGGCGGAAAGACATATAGTAACTGCCACCAGAGTTACCGGAAGAGGAGTCCAGTAGGTCATGAACACCAACAACTTGGACGTCCCGAGAAGGGCGAATAAGGCCACACGCCCCAAAGATCAGCAGGCCCGGGCCGATAGGTCGCATACTACAGGGCGAAGCGGCAATGGTCGACAGATCAAAGACCAACTGTCCACCAGGACCTTCGACCGGAAGGAACTCTAGAAGAACGGTACCAACAGGCCCAGGGTATCGAAGAGTAGGTGAAGGAAGCACGGCCACGTGTGTAGGTGGCAGTGCCCCATGTTGGACCAGGAGCACCACCCACAAGCGCCAGAGGCATCAGAGGTCAACTAGATGGGCGGCCCAGGGCGACGTTGCATGGAGCACTCCCAGAGCAAACCAGTACCGACAACAAGCACTGTTGGAATGACCATGGTACCAGCCCCAGACGGAGCGGGGGCTACAGAGGAAAGAGCTAGAATCCCAGACGGACAGGGTCGTAAAATTCTGAATCAGTCAAAAGGCACGGGCAGAGCCACCCCAGACGGGAAACCCACCAGAGAATCTCCATTAAGGTGCGTGACCGAGGCCGAGGGTAACACAGCAAAAGCTGCTGGGGAAGGCGTGTTGCAGGGTCACCGTAGGAGTCCTCCACGGTACATGGAATGCCCACACCCGCCACCCTGTGTGACAGGGTGAGACCCTAAGGCCCACCCAGCAGAAGAGAACAAGGCCCTCCTGGAATCCCATGGACAGCCAAAGGCCAGACCAAGGCACATAGCAACCAGGATCCAAGCTGTGCGGATCGGACACCTGTGAAGGCATCTCAGACACCCCATGGGAGAAAAACTGTGGCAGGAAGCCTACTGACCAGGAAAAAAAAATCCCAAAACCTGGGTGAAGCAGAGGGTTCAAAGGCATGCAAATGAGGTCCTTCAAAAAGAATATGCACATATTCGATGTCAATGAAGACAAATCTGGCTCACCCTTCCTTAATCACCTTAAGCTTTAACTGGCGGCGCCCGGCTATAGCCGGGCGCCAATTTGCAGCAAGTCAGGAGCATTAATAAGGCTTTTAAAGAGTTAAAATTGAGTGCAAATGGCCGGGAGTGTAGCAGGCCACACGTCCGACTCCCAGGGTCTACCGCCGCCCACTGACTCACCCTCCCTGTGTTCTCGAGAGGCCGGCAGTGTAGCCAGTAGTGAGCGTAGCTGGAAAAAATATACCGCTATACGCTAAACTCCCATGTTACTGGTACCACTGTATAAGAACCACGAGTGCTATGTAGCTCGTTCTGGTCTCATTTTGAAGCTTTTAGCGCCTAGGTTTTTGCTGAATACATTTCTTTTCATGCAGGTACTTGATTTATCATTCAGGAGGGCCTGAATATGACCAAATAAGCCCAAAAAACCCCCGCTAGACAAGGGTTAAGGAGCGGATGGTAAGCGCCCCACAAAGGGAAAACCAGGGCCACGTCGGGGGAGGTTGCATAAGTGTAGGCAGGGACTACCAACACCATGACAGCCTAGCATAACCACCCAATGACCGGCAAGGCCAGAAACGGTATATGAAGTGGTAGGAGCCGGCAGAGGCGCACAAGGGAACCACAGCATCGGTACCACCAGGCGAGCATGCGCTACTAGAGGAAGCGGACCATTATGGACAATGCCTGCATGCAAGGGCACCCCCCACCAAGGCCGACCGTTGCATGGTCCGGGAACACGACCTTCACCGTAAGCAACGCCGCAAGGGCGAAAAAGGGGTACGAAGACCTGCCCTTCCACAAGTGGACGTGGTCCAGACCCCGAAGCAAACCCCAGCCTCGGCCAACATCCCACTCTACCCCGGAGGGGAGGCGGCAGGAGAGCAGTGGACACGGAAGGACAGACACCTTGCACCATCCGGGTACCCACCCACTGCCGAGGCCATGGGACACTCTGCCCCAGAGAAAACCATGCTCCCCAGTCAAAGAAGCCCAAGGGCATGTCGGACCTCTGTAGAGGACTAAACAAAGCCGGAGGGGGCACCAACAGCGGAGGAAATAAACCCAGCGCCGGTAGTCGACGCCAGCCGAGCCAAACCTGGAGAGAGGAGCGTATCCAGAATACCCCGTCGGAGTAAGACAGGGAAAACTAGAACGCCGGGCACGCTAGCGAGCCAGCGCGTGAGAACCCACAGAAGCCGGAGGAAAGTCCAAAGAGCCCCTCAATCATACAGAGACTTTTAAGCCCACCGTGGAGCCGCAGCATGCAGAGGTGCGGATACAACATCGAATGCGAGCCACAATCCCATGCGGGAAAGGAGGGGCAAGCAACACGCCCAGCCACCACCTGGAAGCCCTGGGAAACCCGACACCAAATATTATGTGGTTAGGAGATTTTAATATTCCAAAGATCAAGTGGAGGCAACTAGAAAACCAAATAGTGTCTAATAACTCCAGAGAAGCAAATGCGAGAGAACTATTTAAAATTTGCGGCTTTTTAAGTCTTACCCAGCATATTGCCGAACCCATACGTGAAAACAACATTTTAGACCTTGTCTTCACTAATAATGACTCTCCAGTACACAGTGTTACCATATCGGACACAACATACTCAGATCATAAATTAATTGAGATCAAAACAACCCTAGCAAGTGTACAAAATACCTAAGAATCTAGACCAAAAACTGGCCCATTCAGCAAATTTAACTTCAATAGCAAAATATAAGGTGGGAAGAGGTAAACCAAGAAATGGAGGAAATAGACTGGGAAGATTTAATGAACAACCGGACATCATCAGAATGCCTAGTCCTATTAACAGAAACCATGACCCAAATCTGTAGCCACCACATATCAGAAAGACAAACAAGAACACGGAAGAAGGAAGCTGTACAGCAAAAGAAAATTACTAGCACTAAGACGCACACAGCAAAATCTACAGGAAAGACAAAAGGTCAAAATAGATAGATAAATTGTGGAAATTGAACAACGACTAAGAATCTCTTATGAACTACAACAAATAGAAGAGGAGAGCAAAGCTATTGCAAGTATAAAGGAAAAACTCCAAGTACTTTTTTTCATACGCTAAACATAAGACTAAAACCACATCAAACATTGGTCCACTAAGATAAGATGATGGGTCATTCACAGGGAACAAAAAGGAAATTAACAAACTCTTATGTCTGCAATATGAAACAGCCTTCAGTAAGCCTGACGAAACAAAAGCCATCAGCGACCAAAATTAATTTTTCATGAATAACCCCCCCACGGAAAACTCACAGATTCTGGATATTAATTTTGGGCCAAAAGACATAGCAGAAGCCATCGTCAACATGCCATCCCACTCGGCACCAGGCCCGGACTCTTGGAGTTCGATCCTAATAAAGAAATGTAAGCCATACCTCTCAATACCCTTGGCTATAATGTGGTGAAAGAGTCTAGACACTGGAGAAATACCGGATAGCTAGAAAAACGCAATCACCTTGCATAAAGGAGGGAGTAAAGCACTACCAAAAAAACTCTCGCCCGGTACCTCTGACTTCCCACATCATTAACATTTTCGAGCGAGCCCTGCGAGGCAAAATCTCAACATTTATGGAAGAAAATAAACTACACAACACTGGTCAACATGAGTTCAGAGCAGGAAGATCATGCCTCATACAACTGTTGGAACATTACAAAACAAATCATAAATTCCTAGAAGAAAAGAAAAACGTGGATGTCATTTACACCGATTTTGCTTAAGCATTTGATTAATGTGTTCATGGTATTATCGCACACAAACTTAAAGCAAAAGGGATAACAGGTAAAATCGGAAGGTGGATATACAACTTCCTTGTGAACCGAAAACAATCAGTATCACTAAATCAAGTAACACCTGAGCCTTCAGATGTCAAAAGCTCAGTTCCCCAAGGAACTGTACTAGAGGCCCTTCTTTTCCTCATTCTAATAAGTGACATAGATGCCAACACAAGACACAGTACAGTATCCTCCTTTGCTGATGACACGAAACTGAGTACGATAGTAAAGACACAGGAAGACACGGACCGGCTGCAGGAGGACATATATAAGGAGTTCCAGTGCACCAGGGAAAATAACATGCAGTTTAATGAAGACAAATTCCAATTAATACAATACGGAGATGATAATTTCATTAAAGAGAACACAAGTTACATAACAAAATTCAACCACATAATAGAACGTAAAGACAACGTGAAAGACCTTGGGGTGATAATATCTGAAAATATGGGATTCAAATAACATAACCAGGTCAAAGTTGCAGCTGCGAAACGGCTAACAGGATGGATTCTACGTACATTTAAAACTCACAGAGAATTGCCTATGATAACGCTCTTCAAATCCCTGGTGCTACCGCGGCTAGAATACTGTAATGTATTAAAATCCCCATACAAAGCATGTGAATTTAATGACTTAGAAAGTGTACAAAGGAAATTCACCTCACATATAAACTCAGTAAAACAGTTACACTATTAGGAGCGTTTAAAATCACTAAAGCTGTATTAATTGGAGCGTAAAAGGGAACATTACTTAATAATATATACATGGAAAATCGCAGAGGGTTTTGTACCAAATCTACATACCCCGATAGCAATGAAGTTCAGTGATAGGAGAGGCTGGGAATGCGATATCCCCAAGATGAAAAATCGGGGTGCTATAGGCTCTCTGAGAGAGGGCTGGTTATCACACAGAGGCCCACGTCTCTTCAACAAACTCCCGCGGCGAATAAGAGACATGAGGGGCGTCTCGTTAGACAGCTTCAAGAGAGCCCTCGATGTTGAACTACAAAAAGTGCCAGACGAGCCCATCTTCGCAGGGGAGCGCTCCGCCCCTTCGAACAGTCTACTGCACCAATTTTCAAACAACCATGAAGGGCGGTGCACTCCTCGGTGCCACTAGCAGTGGGAAATTCAACATAGGTAGGTAGGTAGGTAAGCCCTCCTCGAAACTATCGATTTATTGAAAATAATTGACAAAGACTTTGACAATTTGCCCTTAACTGCCTTTAAAACTCGTGGGCAGCTTTTGTCAGGTCCGAGGGTTTGTTATTATTTAGCTTATTCATTGCCATTTCTACATCACTTTTGCCAATACTCATACCCCTCTTAGAACGTTCGCATTTTCGCTTTGTAATGATTGTATATATATTATATATATATCAGCTATTGATCTTGAGCTTGGAAAGCGCAGACGAATGAGGAAGATAAACACCAGTGAAAGGAACCACATCTTCATTTATTTCTTAAGTTTCGATACTAACCTCGTATCATCATCAGAGCCTAGTATAGAATAGAACACTTTTTTCTAAAGTATAGTACATGTAGATTTATTTATTTAAAATAGTTTAAAAAGAAGTACTTACGATATACATTGTATGTGAAGATGATAATAAAATGAATTGGATAATCTTCAAGGACACTACATCCGCCTTATTAGAAACAATTTATTAGGGAAAATAGGCACCAACATATTCGCCATATTTTTCTCCATATAGTCCGTATGGAGGATTTTCGTCATTGACAAATTGAAAAAATACCCTTTTCACAGAAAAATACACCAACAATCTGTCAAAGATGTCTAATAGCGGGGGTGTGGGGGTAGCAGCCCACCCATAATACTAGGATAGGTTAGGTAAGGTTGTTAGGTTAGGCTAATGTCCTTTCAAAGGGGTATAGGCTAGTAAACACTAGGATAGCTTATACCCGGGCAGAGGTAAGAAGAAGAAGAAGAGTCCTGATGTAGTCTCCTTGAATGCTACCATTCATTGATACAAGGGTGCGTGGAATTATTAGAGACAAGAAGTATCACAATAAGTTCAGAATTGTGTGAACAAGAGGGAATCACTTGATTCTAAATGAAGTAAAAAAGGAAGGGGTACATTTATGTTTGCTTGGAAATTATAAGATGAATTTAAAATTGAAAGAGAAATAGGAAGGACACACACAGATCACACACCTTAGACCTAATAACACAACAGCTGTGCATGAAGTCTCGTGAGTTCCAATCTCGGGCTTATGGAGGTAAGTGAAAAGAGATTCCATAATAGCCAGATCCTGCTCCCACGGACTCCTAGTAAGAACTGAAAACATTGTTACGAACTGGCACTCGGATACACAAGGGCTCTCAATCAGGACTCGAATACGGCTCGCTGCCACAACGGAAACACACGATCCCAACCCCTGAGTACTGCCAGCTGAACAAAAAACACCAATACCCTCCAGAGTTCAATCTGCTATAACGGGGTATACAAGAACTCGGTACTAGTGTTCAACAACAGACTAATAAAGAGACAGGAATTATCTAGTCTGGTCAACAATCAAACAATGAAGTAAAAAACAACAACACAAAAGAATAGTGTTGGCCGAAGCCGAAGTAATCCACCCTTGACTATGAACTTAAGAAGTCCACCACCCTCTACTTCGGATCGGCACTATTACGTTACGTTAATTAATAGTCCTTAAGCATCGAGCAAGGAATCTTCTGAAAAAAGTTAGATGCTTCTCGGATGCTCGTAAGAAGTACGTATCGGATTTTGAACAGTAATTCAATAAGCAAAAACACTGGCAATTAAATACTATTAAAGGCTTAAAATGGCATAGGAATAATTAAAAGAATATGCAATAGTAAATGGCACACATAAAAAGGAAGTACTCCGCAAATGCAACGGCAATAGCCTACTCGGATTATGCTCGTGGGCCACTAATCACTAAAGTAGCCAAGCTTGCAACACATGAAATCAATAGTGCATAAACAATATCATACATAAGGAAAGCTTCAATACTATTCTGTATCTACTAATCGAGTAAAGTCTAGCTGGGGTACTGTAGGCAAAAAGGTAGCAGTGACTGAGCAAAAACGGCTCGTAGCCTAGCGAAGTCCTCACAACTGTTTAAAGTATTACGTTAAAACTAACAAGTGCACTTTGAGAAATCCAGATCCCTTGTATCTGGTTTTCTCCCGGCTCCTTGACAAAGTAAAAACAAACTGTTAATAAAATACAGGGTGGTTAGGCTCTTGCCCTCATGCACTGTAAATTATTAACTCAACACAGTCAGCCGCGAAGACAACCTAGGCTTCACTGAACCGAAACGAGTATGCAGGTTTATCGCTTAACCACTGCATCAAACAACAACTCGTAACACAGAAAAGCCTTACCCCAGTCTAGCATTACCTAGACTAGCAGAAAACAGGAATAATAATAATAACACACAGGGAAATGCATATACAAGTGCAACAAACATAAATCAATCCTATTCTAAGTCAACCCTTCCAAAATAGGCTATCTAATAGGCAAGTATCTCGTGAGAACTCAAGCGATAATACGTTGGCTGACTAGCTCTGCACCAACGGGACAATGGAAGTTAAACAGGGCAGGGAAAAGAGGAAATAAGAATGTAAGGTAGTAGAGAAAGTTCCCATCAGTCAGAAGAATATAAATAGTTAGCAAGGGAAATGAAAAGTCGCTCTGCCTAATGAGTTCTGATGAAAAAATGGCTAGACTTCCCTTTTATACCCGGCCCTCTAGTGAGCCCAACGTGAACTACTAAGGACCGCCCACTGACAACCATGACGTAATTTCTCTCTCTCCTCTGGGATACAGAAAGGCTCCCCTAGCACTGAGGGAGGGAGGAGTGCTAGTAAGTTAGGCCTACCTCCTGCCTGGCGTACCCACTGACACCTAACTGTGGCTGTTTCTCTTCCCATCATTACAAATAAGTTTTACACACAATACTTATAACTAATGATATCAAATAGAACTCGTTGACTCAGATGAAAACAAAATACATATTCATAATACTTATAGTACAACGGCTCACACGAACTAAGTTAGGAAACTCTACATAGACTACAGCCAAAGTTCCTGCCCTGACGATCCTAGCGAGAGTGGGGCATGACTAGGCGTTCTGTACAGCATGCTCACACGTGGACATGCGTCACACCTCCCCCAAGATTTTACTCGCTCAACCCTGAGCTAAAATCTGACAAACACAGAACCCCATCAAGCCCCTCACACCCAGCGACCGCATGGCACTAAAACAAAGCTGAGTTTATCACCAAAACACATCTTATTATTAAAAAAAAAAAAAATCACATTTTATAACTCCTCCCAACAATAGCAAAAAGACACAATATCATGCTCCCAGAGCGAGCTTACAGCAGCTCAGCCGTTTGATAGTTCGTGGACTACTCAAACTCTATAGGCTATGACAAACTTATACGATTACCTATATCAAAAGAAAGAGTTTTTATATGATTTTATATTTTAATATGTTTTTCCCGGCTGCACTATAAGGGCAGCCCATTTTCCTCCACTCAAACCCACACACCTGTGATAGCCTACGACTGATCATCCACCCTTGATAAACAATCCGCGATCACATTGTCACATCCAGCAATATGACGGATGTCCAGGTTATACTCCTGCAACATCAAAGACCACCTGGTCAGTCTCATATTGCGATTGTGAAATTGATTCAGGAATCTCAAAGGGTGATGATCAGTGTAGATAACCACGACTGGGCCATAGGCTGGAACATACACCTCGAAGTGCCTGAGCGACAGCACAATCGCCAGTAATTCCTTTTCTATTGTAGAATAGTTCTTTTGTGCAGCATTGAACTTCTTAGAAAAGAAACTTACCGGGTGTTCCACACCTTCATTGTCTGTCTGTAGCAAGACGGCACCAGCCCCTACACCACTAGCATCTGTTGCCAGCTGAAAAGGCCTGTTAAAGTCTGGGGCCCTGAGTATCGGGTGAGTACATAGCAAATGTTTCACCAAAGTGAAAGCCTTTTCACACTCAGGTGCCCACAAAACCTTTTTGTCTTTAGATAACAAATCTGTGAGAGGTGGCAACACCGTTGAGTAACCTTTTATGAAGCGTCTGTAGTAGCCTATCATACCCAAGAATCTCATAATCTGCTTCTTGGTTGTTGGGTGCGGAAATTTATTGATAGCCTGTACCTTGTTCTGAGGAGGGCACACCTGTCCCCTTCCCACTACAAACCCAAGGTACTGCACAGTGGCTTTTACGAAGTCACACTTTGCCAAATTTACTACCAGACCTGCTTCACTAAGTTTCCGGAACAAGGTCTCAAGGTGCTCACAATGGCTCTCAAAGTCGTCATCATAAATGATTACATCGTCCAAATATACGGTGCAATTCGGAATGTCCTTTACAATTTCATTCATCAGGTACTGAAACGTTGCTGGTGCATTCTTAAGTCCGTAAGGCATAACATTGCACCGGTAGGTACTCCCGTCCACAACAAAACCACATACCTCTTTAGCACGCTCGGACAAAGGTACTTGCCAGTAACCTTTTACTAAATCTACTTTAGACAAAAAACGAGCATTACCAATTTTGTCAACACTATCATCAACCCGAGGAAGAGGATATGGGTTAGTTGGAGTCAAACCGTTTAACCTACGGAAATCAATACAAAAGCGTACCTTGCCATCTGGCTTAGGCTGCAGTGTTACGGGGGAAGTCCACTTAACTGTGCCTTTCTCTATCAACCCTCTACCGAGCATATACTCCAACTCATCCCTCAGAGCTGGTAGTTTTATGGGGGGCACACGGTACGGGATTGACTTAAAGGGTATATGGTCCCCCACGTCAACATCATGCATAGCCTGAGTAGTGAGGCCTGGGTGTTCAGCAAATACAGTGGGGTATGAACCGAACAACTGACGGACAGCATCAAACTGCGGCTCAGGCAAATGAGCTATAGCCTCGTCAGCCCTTAGGCTCGAGTTCCCCGCCCACTGATCCGCTGAAACATGTTGATCCCAGCTATCCTCCTCCGAAGCTTGACTGTCCCCCTCTCCTTCTCCACCACGGCCGCAACAAGCCAACACAGGGACAGTGAGAGGCTCAGAGGGGCGCCTCACATACTCTTTAATAAGGTTCACGTGACATAACTGGTTCTTTTTCCTCCTGTCTGGAGTGGCAACAAGGTAATCTAAGTCTGAAATTTGTTCTACAATTTTATAAGGTCCAGTGTACTTCGCAGAGAGGGGGTTACCAACCAAAGGCAACAAAATTAATACATCTTGTCCTACAGTGAACTTCCGGAGCCTCACTTTGCGATCATACCTGTCCTTCATCAAAGCTTGTGATTCTGTCAAATTTCTACCTGCCATCCCCAGACTCTTAAGCATGCGCTCACGGCTTTCAAGCACATACTTTAATAATGGACAAGGCTGCACAGTCCCCTCCCAAATTTCTTTCAGCATGTTAAGGGGGCCCCTGACACGGTGTCCAAAAATCATCTCGTTTGGACTAAATCCCAGGCTCTCACCAGGTACCTCCCGAGCAGCAAACAGCACATAAGGCAATCCAAGATCCCAATCCATACCGTTGTCAGCACAATAACACCTGAGCATGCTTTTAAGTGTAGCATGCCACCGCTCCAGCACCTCTTGACTCTCAGGGTGATACGCTGACGATACTACTGCTCGTATCCCATGCTGTTGCATTGTTTGCTTGAACATGTTGGAGGTGAAATTAGATCCCTGATCAGACTGAATCTCCTCCGGGTACCCGTACCTTGAGAAGTACCACAACAAGTTACTGACTACCGTCTTAGCCATTCCATTTTTCATAGGGTATGCATCGGGGTATCTAGTGGCAACATCCATTATGGTTAACAAAAATTTATTTCCAGCCTTAGTGGGAGGGAGTGGACCAACCATGTCAACAATAATTTTACTAAAGGGTGGCCCAATCACAGAAATAGGGTGTAACGGAGCCTTAGGAATAACTTGGTTCGGTTTCCCGACACGTTGACAAATATCACATGAGTTTATCCATGACTGCACATGAGACTTCATCCCCGGCCACCAAAACAATTTCCCCAAAGCCGCCACCGTTTTCTTGGCACCCAAATGTCCTGATAATGGAGAATCATGAGCCAACCTAAGCAAACTTTCCCTGCAGCCCTCTGGCACGACCAGCTGGTCAACTGTACCTGATCCGCCCTCCCAGTTCCTTTTAGGATCTTGATATCGGTAGTATAAAATTCCATTAAAGAAAAAAAATCTCCTGCCTTTGCATCCCTATCTTCTTCTAACTCCACAGCCCCATTGGTACACTGCAAAACCTCTGGATCCTCTAATTGCAACTTCGAATGTCTGTGGGAGCCAACATGTCTAACTGCTTGGTCAACAACTCATGCCCTCCCCCAACATCCAACTTAGACATCCGGTTTTCTCGCTGCAGGTAACGGTGCTGTCTCTGAGTCTCTGCCTCCTCCACTACTTTATCAACTGTGTTAGGCACTGGAGTTACAACAGACTCGGTCAAAGGTCCTGCTATTGGGTCTTTTGGGAGAGCCACTGGTTCTAAACTCTTCAAACTTTTCCCAGCCTTCCGCTTCTCCTTAATTCCCTTCCTCCGCTGTTCTGTGGCCTGTGAAATAGGCTGTGATACCTTAAATGCTTGGGAACGAGTTACCACACACGCCATCTGTTGGCGTTGACAACTCACTACCCACTCTTGTTCCTCCCTACTCACGTCGGCCGGCCTCTCGGCAACGACTAAGGGTGGAACTTCTAAAGTAGGCACCGCAAAGTCGTTGCCGAGAAGAAGGTCGACGCCCTCCACTGGCAATTTCTCAACGATCCCAACATCTAAGTCCTTAATCACACCATCAATTTCCAGCTCCACATGAACCAACGGGTATGACCTGGTCGCATTAATACCCTGAACAACACCACCCGTGCCGCATTAATTGGTCGCCCCGTGAAATTCTTCAAAAGTGTCTGTGAAGCTCCAGTATCACGCAAAACTTCCACCTTATGCTGGCAACCCGCCCAACTTACCCTACCGGTCCCTCTATGGGCGCAAAAGACATCACGGACAGGGGAGGAGCCTTCCTGAGTCTTATACATAGCCTGTGACCCTGCCGCTGGCAAACTACCCTGGGTAAATCCAGACGACATTTCAGCCACACCTATGCTGCGCACCAAAGACACGGCTGCAGTTGGCGGCTTACTAGGACAAGATTTTGCATAATGCCCCTTCTTTCTACAATGAAAACATTCCACTTCCCCTATCGGTCTCTTCTGATAAGGGGCGAAGTTCTGACCCTTCTGTAATGGGACGGCTGTAGTCTTTGGTTCAGTCCTGGTATCTTGGCTTTTAAACTGAGGTTTATATCTATAGTGATTGTCCTGAGCTCGAGGGTTTGGAGTATCGCGCCCCTTGGGAACTGCATCAACACGCTTTACAGATTCACATCCCCTGATTAGCGACAACCTGAGGTCAGCCATCTCAGCTGCCTCTTGAAGAGTTCTTGGGTTCTTTTCTTTAATAGTTAAAGTCATTTCTGCACCAGTACACTTATAAAACTGCTCGAGCAGAAACAGCTCAGTCAACTGTTCTGCCGTCTCAGCTTTCACAGAACGTGTCCAGTTTTTAAGTGCATCTTTTAAGTCCCGGGCATGTTCAAGAAAGGTCGCCTCCCTAGTCTTTGTAACACCCCGAAACTTCAATCGATATGTTTCCGGTTGCAACTCGTATGCCCGTAGGACAGCTCTCTTCAATTCTGGGTAGTCAATGCAAGACTCTAAAGGCAGTGCATCATAAGCCTTCAGACCCTTACCCGTAAGTCTTGAGGAGACTAGAGCTGCCCACTTCTCTTCAGGCCAATTATGCTCCCTACACTTCTTCTCAAAACGATTAAAAAATTCTGTGACTTCAGTTTCACTAAATACCGGCACCAATTTGACTAAGTGGGCTAAGGACTGTTCTCTTACTTGGCCCTCACGGCCCATCCGAGTCCCTGTCGACTCTGCACGAGTCTTATCTAAATCTAATTTAGCACAATATTTCTCTGAGTCGTACCTAAGCTCAGCCTCATGCCTCCTGGTCTCATCCTCCTGCCTCCTAACCTCAATCTCATGCCTCCTAGTGTCATTCTCCTGCTTCCTAGCCTCAATCTTAGCAAGCTCAAGTCTAAATACCATATCTGGAGACAGGCAGGAAGAGGGAGCTGCCACTACTGAAGGAGGGGGGGCAAAAACTGGGGAACCACCACGTGCACCACCCGAGGGCACTCCAATCTGCCAATTCTCATCCCTCTGTGGGAGAGTGCTAACCTCCGGTAACTGAGTGGACGGCACTGTGGGAGTCGAGTGAGAGGGGATCTTGGGAGGAACCCCCCCAAACGCCCTCTCCTCCGAAACCCCATGTCGCCCACACAACACCCAGGAAATCAGCTCCCCCTTGGACATCCCTGCTACATTGGAAATGCCCAAAACCTTGGCTATCAGGTGTAAGCCACAAACATCCACCCCAGTCAGCCTCTCCTCCGTCACGTGGTACCGCTTACTCACAAAAACTCTAGCATCCTCCTCACTGGTTACTAACGGCACACTTTCAAATGACATCTCTCGCTCATCGTCAGTGCTAATGCACGACATACTGAAGTCCACAAAAAAATTCTCGAGACAAAAGTGTTAAACTTCCTATGCAAGCACTAATTACTAAATTAACTGGAGTCTCTTAAATGCTTTACTAATTGCCATACAAAAAAAAATATTCTTCAATATGCACGCTAAAATACAAACAAACAAATGTTGTAACAACTCTGCAAAAATTTATACTGTTCACAATACCCTAAGCAAGGTCGCCATTTGTTACGAACTGGCACTCGGATACACAAGGGCTCTCAATCAGGACTCGAATACGGCTCGCTGCCACAATGGAAACACACGATCCCAACCCATTAGTACTGCCAGCTGAACAAAATACACCAATACCCTCCAGAGTTCAATCTGCTATAACGGGGTATACAAGAACTCGGTACTAGTGTTCAACAACAGACTAATAAAGAGACAGGAATTATCTAGTCTGGTCAACAATCAAACAATGAAGTAAAAAACAACAACACCTCAAATACGTCAGCACAGGGGGACGTTTCCAATTACCCCCATGCGCACTTGTTAGGTTAAAGGATCACAATAATCATACTTCTTTACTCTTTGATTGAGTCAGGTGGCCTGTACCCTCACCACATGCTTACATCGATATTTATATGTATACACTGATAAAAACCCACCATCTCCATTATGTTGTTGTTCTATATTGTTACTGCTCCGACCTTTTCTTATTTTATTTTTGTTCGATGTTTTGTTTGTATTGTTACGACCGGCACTTAATAATGGACTAGATGATAGGCTATATCTGCAACAACGGTATGCTAATTCCAAACCCTCGAACTATTACGCCGGTGAACAAAACACTTAAACCCTCCAGAGTTAATCTACTGGATAACGGGGTATCAATTAACTGGGTTTTAGTGCACTTCTACAAAGGCCTTCCGGTGACGGCAAAGCTAACTCACAACAGGAGTACTTACGTTACGAAAATGCTCTCCAGTATTAACAATGCTTAAATAAACTATCATAAGATTTAATAAAGGAGTATAAGCTTACGTTAAATTTAGTGTGAGTCTGTACTCAACACTAAACTCTTCAATGCTCTATGAAAACACTGGAAGTCTAGTCCTACAGCAAACAGATATGGTATCTTCTGAAAACGTCTGATGCTCTAAGATGCTCGTCAATATAGAACAGAAATACTGCAGGGGCAGGACACCAAACCGTGTATCATAAATACACCAACAAGTAGGATACATATAGTTAAAACAAGGGAGTGCAACAACACTGTGACAGCACTAATAATAGCCACTCAAAAACAGCACTTCCTTAGCCAACGTAGGGACGTTGCAAGGGACGTCTAGGACCAAGCACACCATGCCAAGCTCTGAAGAGACACGCGAGAAGGATGCCCGCACCACCCTACTAGGACAGCGGCCCCCAATCACAGACGACTACGTCATGAAGAGCAGGCGTCATATGACGCGTCAGGCCAGCCGAATAATCACGAGCGTGGGAACCTCCGCCCGCGCGAGGGAGGCACACGTACATACACACGCACAGAATACCACCTCGCTGCCTCCTTCGTTCTCTTTCTCCTTAAATTCACACTACACATCTTATACTCTATCAATGATATAAAATACTTCCAAGTGTCACAGACAAGAATAAAGACCACCACTGATCTGTCTGTGACAACATGAACACTAAGAAAGAAGGAACATCGTTCTGCGATTATTATAGCCCATTTCACTGCC
Source organism: Paralithodes platypus (assembly GCA_032716605.1). NCBI lineage: Eukaryota > Metazoa > Arthropoda > Malacostraca > Decapoda > Lithodidae > Paralithodes > Paralithodes platypus. The sequence continues at coordinate 13,138,453 of CM064511.1, read as the reverse complement.
CTGGCGAGCGCTAGCGAGTTACGAGTACATTCTGGCAAGCTGGCCAGCGTAACACCCCACCCAGGATGTGGGACGTTTTAGCCTCAGGTGAACACCACATCTGACCAGACAGAATGCCCACCAACCCCGCATCACCCAGCTACTCTCCCAAGTTGTGAAAACAAGGCACGATCACAAACATAAAACACTTCATTATGAAAAAAAAAAAATCTACACAACACTTCCCCAAAGTAATAGTATAGCTTATCAATATTCCGCTCAACGATCAAGCACACAAAGCCTAGCCTACTAAGACAAAAACAAAGGATGTCTTAGATTCTTGCTGTAACATACTGCACTTATATACTATCAAAAATAAAGAGTTTTATGTGAGGTTTTTATATTTTTAATAGTGTTTTTGGCGGTTTTGCACTACAGGGGCAAGCCTAATGTTTCTCCACTCTCAAACAAACACTGACTGAACGGTGAGGGTTCTCCTTAAAACATACCCTCCCGTGACAAACAATCAGCCAGAACATTATCAGTGCCCTTAACATGCCACACATCTAACTTGTGTTCCGGCAGCAAAACAACACCTGACACTGATAAACTGCCCAGTTCAACACAAGACTGGCACTTCTCTTCGCTCTCTCCGGCAACGGGACCTGCCAATAACCTTTCACTATTTCTACCTTAGTGATAAACGAGGCAGCCCCGATGCGGTCTATGGGGTCGTCACCTCTGGATAAGGTATAGGCATCTGTCAGGGATAATGCACCAACACTCTTGCAATCAACACGAACACGGATCTTGCCACTTAACTCAGGTTGCAAAGTTACTGGCAACGACCACTCACGATATCCCTTATCCCTCAGACCCTTTTTCAACATGTAGTCCAGCTCTGCTTTCACAACAGGCTGTCGAGCAGGATTTATATGGTAGGGAGCCAATTTGAGCCTTGCACTGTCTCCAGCCTCCATGTCGGGTTCTACCCCGTACATCAGGCCTGGAGAATCAACAAACATGCAGACGTACTGCCACAGCCTAGTAAACAACTTCTCCCGGCGCTTAGGAACAAGAGGTTGCAACTTATCTCGAAGAACAACATGCCCAGTGCCCTCCCACAACCCAGCCGGAACCATAGTTTCTACACTATAGTCTCCCTCCTTCTCCACCTTTGTCCCTATAACAGCCAGGTCATGAGAGGGACAATCTGTACCACCTGTGCAGTCACTCCCATAGTTCATAATTGCTAAGGCTTCCCCGCCGATACCGTACATGCGCACCCCCGCATTCCTTGCGACTACACCTGCTGGCGCAGCATCACCGCCTTCAGCGCCACAGCCAGATACAGTCGGTCTATGGTAGGGCTGTTGCATTCGACTAGAGCAGCATTGGGAGGCTATGCGACGACCGGGCGCATCCACTCCACAGCCAACCTCACCAATCTGCTCAATGTCCTGATTCTGACCACCACCCTTAGCAGCCATGGGTCGATCCTGACCTGACAACCATGCCAAAGCCTCGTCGCCCATCTTGAACCACTGAAACAACGAGGCCAACGGTTTACTAACACTTAAGTGACCTGCCAGCGGAACATCGTGCACTGCATGAGTTGTGAGGCCTGGGTGCTCGGCACAAACAGTGGGGTATGAACCGTGCAAGTGCTGGAGCGCTGCACACTGCTGCTCAGGCAGGTGCTCAAGCGCTTCCACAGCCACCTGACTCGTGTTCCCCGCCCACTGCTCCGCCGAGACATGACAATCCCAACTTTTCACCACCTGTGCATCACTGCCCCCCTCTCCTTCTCCACCTTGGCCGCTGCAAACCAACACAGGGACAGTAGGCTGCTCAGGTGGTTGCCTCACAAACTCCTTTAACAGGTTCACATGACATGCTTCCCCGTCCTCATCGAGCTTAATAGCTCCGTTCCCACAACTCTCAAGACTAAGATCTTCTAGTTGTACCTGGGAACTACTCTGTTGCGGAGTGCCATCACGCCCTACCATGTCACTAGGGGGGACAGGTTTTGGGGCCACTCCGGAGCTCAATATTGGTTCAAGTACCAAGTCACCAAGGAGTGTCGCTGGGTCCAAACTCTCAACCCGACCACCAGCCTCGACTTTCTCCTTCCGACCCTTCCTCCGCTGGTCTGAAGCTTGGGTACTAGGCTGTGACACCTGAGCGGACTGAGATCTCTCGAGACCCCTCTTGCCCCTCCCTACTCGTGTCGGCCGCCCTCTCGGCAACGACTAAGGGTGGAACCTCGGAAGTAGGCACCGCAAAGTCGTTACCGAGAAGGAGGTCGACCCCCTCAACTGGCAATTTCTCCACAACACCCACATCCAACTCCCGTGTCACACCGTCCACCTCAAGCTCCACTCTGACCAGCGGGTAAGACCGCGTAGCATTGATACCTTGAACCACCACAACCCGAGCCGTGTTAATAGGCTTGCCAGTGAAGTTCTTAATAAGTGTCTGGGAAGCGCCCGTATCACGCAGCAACTCAAGCCTATGCTCCACACCAGCCCACCTCACAGTGCCGTACCCCCTATGACCGCAAAAAGCATCTCGGACGGGTGACGGGCCCTCCTGCTGCTTCTGCACCGACTGTGACTTCGCAACCGACTGTTTACCCCGGGCAAACGAGGAAGACCTCAAAGACACACTGATGTTGCTCACTAGTGACACCACTGCTGTAGGCGGTGTGCTCGGACATGAGCGCGCAATATGCCCCTTCTCATGACACTTGAAACACTCCACTTCGCTCTTGGACATCCTCTGAGGTGAGGAAGGGCCCTGGCCTCTCTTTAACGGGAAGGGTTTCGACTTGGGATCAAAATTGGCACCAGTACTCTTAAATGGGTAGTTAGTTGTGTCCTTAATTCGGGGGGGTGGAGTGGTAGGCCCCTGGTTACCTGCCTCAGCTCTCTGTGCAGACCCGCACCCACGAATTAATGACAACTTGAGGTCAGCTAGCTCAGCTGCCTTCTGCAGAGTTTTAGGTTGCTTTTCTTTCAGGTTAAGAGTCAAGTCACTGCCAGTACATTTAAAAAATTGCTCCAACAACACTAATTGCTTCACTGCATCAAAAGTAGTTGCCTTCTCCGACCTCAACCAATTTTCAAATGCATCTGACAGCTCTCTAGTGTGTTCCTGGAAAGTACTCTCCTTTCTTTTAGGAAAAGCCCTAAACTTCAGCCTATAGGTCTCTGGCTGTAGCTCATACGCCCTCAGGACAGCCTCTTTCAACGCCTCATATTCAACACAAGACACTAGGGGTAAAGCATCGTACGCCTTGAGTGCTTTCCCCGTCAACCGTGAAGAGACAAGGGCTGCCCACTTCTCCTCGGGCCATTGGTGCTCCCGGCACTTTTTCTCAAAACGAAGAAAGAATTCTGTAACTCCTAACTCATCAAACACTGGAACCAACTTTAGTAGATGCGACAGGGACTGGTCATGGGGTCGACCCCCCTGGATGACCCGGTTCCTCGTCACCTCTACACGAGTTTTCTCTAGATCAATATCGGCACAATACCTTGCAGACTCATACTTGAGCTCAGCCTCTCGCTGCTGCTGCTGCTGCCTGAGCTCAGCCTCATGCTTTCGCTGCTCGAGCTTGGCCTGTCGCTCCTGCTGCTTGAGCTCAGCCTCATACTTATACTTGAGCTCAGCCTCATGCTTTCGCTGCTCGAGCTCGGCCTGTCGCTCCTGATGCTGAAGTTTGGCGAGCTCAAACTGAAACAACATCTCGGAAGACAAACCCTGAGGAGGGGGTGCTACTACCGGGGACCCACCCCGTGAGTCACTTAGAGGCATACCCAACCGCCAGCGGGCATCGGCCTGCGGGAACGTACTCGGCTCCGGACCCCAAGGGGGCGCCATGATAGGAGTTGAGTGAAATGGGGGCTGGGACGAAGGTGCCCCAGCTCCCGCTCGACCCGAACCCCCATGCACCCCACCCAGCAGACAGGTAACCAGCTCACTTCTCGACAAACTGCTAGTACTGGGAAACCCTAAGACCGTGGCTACACACTGCAGTCCGTACCGGTCCAACCCCGACACCCGGTCCGCCGACACAGGCTCCTCCAAAAAAATCCGAGCATCCTCCTCATTGTTCACCACCCGAATGCCGTTAAACAACTCCACCTTCTCCACCTCCTCGCCTGCCTCTCGCACTGTGCCCTCACTATGCTCAGACCAGTCCAGTGACATGATGGAGTCAACAACAAAAAATCTCAAATCAAGACAAAAGTAGCCAAACTCTCGCGTAGCTTTATTCACCAAAAATATTCAAAGATGTTTTTAAGTGCAATACTAGGTCACCAATAAACTCCAACAAGTTCTATATATCCTCAAAACAATGTCCACTGCCAACACTGCGAGAAACAAATTCAACCCCAAATGGCAATAAGATTTCTCCAAAAAAAAACTGCAATATTCAGTTCACTATATACTGGACTAAGGTCGCCATTTGTTACGACCGGCACTACGAAATAAACAAGGGCACTTAATAATGGACTAGATGATAGGCTATATCTGCAACAACGGTACGCTAATTCCATACCCTCGAACTATTACGCCGGGGAACAAAACACTTAAACCCTCCAGAGTTAATCTACTGGATAACGGGGTATCAATTAACTGGGTTTTAGTGCACTTCTACAAAGGCCTTCCGGTGACGGCAAAGCCAACTCACAACAGGAGTACTTACATTACGAAAATGCTCTCAAGTAATAACAATGCTTAAATAAACTATCATAAGATTTAATAAAGGAGTATATGCTTACGTTAACTTTAGTGTGAGTCTGTACTCAACACTAAACTCTTCAATGCTCTATGAAAACACTGGAAGTCTAGTCCTACATCAAACAGATATGGAATCTTCTGAAAACGTCTGATGCTCTAAGATGCTTGTCAATATAGAACAGAAATACTGCAGGGGCAGGACACCAAAGCGTGTATCTTAAATACACCAACAAGTAGGATACATATATTTAAAACAAGGGAGTGCAACAACTCTGTGACAGCACTAATAATAGCCACTCAAAAACAGTACTTCCTTAGCCAACGTAGGGACGTTGCAAGGGACGCCTAGGACCAAGCACACCATGCCAAGCTCTGAAGAGACACGCGAGAAGGATGCCCGCACCACCCTACTAGGACAGCGGCCCCCAATCACAGACGACTACGTCATGAAGAGCAGGCGTCATATGACGCGTCAGGCCAGCCGACCAATCACGAGCGTGGGAACCTCCGCCCGCGCGAGGGAGGCACACGTACATACACACGCACAGAATACCACCTCGCTGCCTCCTTCGTTCTCTTTCTCCTTAAAATTCACACTACACATCTTATACTCTATCAATGATATAAAATACTTCCAAGTGTCACAGACAAGAATAAAGACCACCACTGATCTGTCTGTGACAACATGAACACTAAGAAAGAAAGAACATCGTTCTACGATTATTATAGCCCATTTCACTGCCCTGGCGAGCGCTAGCGAGTTACGAGTACATTCTGGCAAGCTGGCCAGCGTAACAGTATCCTTTGCTTATTGCAGCTTTACTACTATTCTATATTTTATTAATTTAACCACAACACCAAACACCTCCATTAAAATTAATGAAAACATTCTAACCCTCTACTCTTTTGTGTTCCTCCCTCCCTCTCCCTCTCTCTCTCTCTCTCTCTCTCTCTCTCTCTCTCTCTCTCCATCAATCATTCGTTCATTCTACGTGGAATATTGTATTGATTCCTTTGACATATGCCAGTCATCGTCTACGGGTCTGTCTGTTCAGAGGCCCATTTGTTGAACAGAAAACACTGTGTATATTGATATCAGGAACGTAGCGTCTTTTGACATTTTATTCTTGCCAACACTTGACGAGTCAATACAGCTAAGGATGGACCTGTAGCAAACAAAAGGGTAGACTCCATCTAAGTTATCCTTTTAATAGCCAGAATAAAGTAGAAGAATACTGAAAGGGTTATCAGTAGGTATAATGTGACTTTATCTTGGCAACCAGTTGTTAAATGTAGTTCACTTCAGGAATCATGGGCATCCTCTGAGAGAAATGTTCCTAAAGTCTGATATCTGTGATTGGCTGAACATCCCACGAAGAGTGCTAAAGGCCACGTCATACAGAGGTCGACCGCGACCCGACAGTAACCCGAAGGCAATGACTTTCACTTTTCACCCGAATTCACCCGAAGTCCCCGAATGAGACTCGTACCCCGACTATGACTAGAAAGCAATTCGAATGCTACCCGAGGGACTCAAATGCGTCTCGAATACGAGTCGATGTTATCCCGTATATTACTCGAAACTAACCAGAAGTTGAACGGAATTGAATCGACCATGAGCCGAAAGCTAATCGACGGTGACCCGAGTAGCCGATACCAACCCGAGTTAAAATCGAATCACACCCGAAGTAACCCGACTTAAAACCGAATGAAAACCGAACCCCACCCGAAGTCAGGAACCCAACCGGAATGAAACCAGAATGTAAGTCGAACGTGACAAGAATAAGTCGCTCCAACTGCCCACAGGAATACTTCACGTGGTTCCGCCCATCGGCTCGCGTTCGGGTTTGATTAGACTTGGCTTCGACTAGCCTTCGACTTACATTCTAGTCATTCAGATTACGATCGTGTAATCATCGAGTCTAATTAGGAATGTCGGGCATTCATCGAGTCATTTTCTAGTAGTATTCGGGTATCCATCCAGTCATCATCCTGAAATTCGGGTCAGCATCGAGTAACAGTTGACTTTCGAACAAGTTTATGTAGGAATTTTCCACTGAGCATCGAGTCTAATTCGGGTTATGGTCTACATCATCGCGTCTAAGTCCACTTAGGTTCGATCAATTCTGGTATGAATCGGGTTAAAGTTTTTGACTCGAAAGTGACCCGAATAGGTCGAATGCGATCAGAATATGGTAGAATGTAAGCCGAATACTACTCGAATGTAAATCGAAGGTGACTCGAGGATTTTGTAACGGTTTTTTGACCCGAACGCACTCGAGGATTTCCCAAAAGTTAACGCATACACTAACTTTTGGCCGACTCACCCGAACATTCGGGTGATGACCAGAGCATGACTAGAACGACTCGAACATACCAGAATCATACCCGATGTCGCCCGATTATCGGGCCGAATACACCCGGTTACCCTTCGGGTTACTGTCGGGTCGCGGTCGACCTCTCTATGACGCGGCCTTAAGGAGGCATTTAATCATTAATCGCCGTTTTTACTGAGCCATAACCGATTTTGTCTAGTTATTTTTCGATAAAAACACAAAAGCTGAATTCGTGGCTCTAGTGACACGCAGGTACAAGGAGATTTTTTGTGTTCTATGTGTATGATGGAGATAAAAGGCAGGCTGCATGTGACGAGTGTCTCCCCCAAAGCCAAAAGAGTGACAGAGGACCAAATTCAAGGGATTTTGGTGTCAAAGAGACTGGGCACACACATTTTAAAGCAGTCTAAGTCATAGGATTAAAGAATGATTGGTTGAGTACAGAGGAAGTACAGAGGAAAGCAAGCAACAACAGATCTAGTGACCCTTGTCACCTCTTAATCTGCGCACTCCCAGATCGGTTTCTCTACAGAGTGCCATTCATCGAATAGATTGAGAGAGAACATTCCTGAGTTCACTTGTTGAGTAGAAAAAAAAAACTAAAAAAAGTACTACTTCTTGGGTTGGAGAGCTGGACAGCATAGGAATGGGACTATGTTTAAAGGCGGGTGCCTCACAATCGCCGCAAGGGATAGGGGTATGCACTGAGAGAGCTCTGAAGAACTCTGATTGTTGTAATAGCGATAGCAGAGTGAAAGACATGCAACATTGCGGCATGTAGAAAGAGATTGTAAGGACTATTAAGAAGAAGTGAGTTGATGAGGTGAAATGCTTTTGACTACTCTTTCGAGAAGTGCGGTATGGGTAAAACAACCCCACACATGTGAACAATACTTAATACATGGGCGCACTGTGCCCCTATACAGAGCAAGTGCTGTGCGGGGGTGAAGAACCCACAGAGAAGATTGAGCACACCTAACTTCTGGGAAGCTGTTTTAGCAAGAGTGGTGATATAACCTTTCCACGAAAGGTCGGGTGAAAAAGATGTATGTATGTATGTATATACTCAGGCACATACCCCATAGCTGGGGGTGGCCGACTCGAGACAGACCCCGAACAGAAACAAAAAATTATAAAATATAACAAATAGTAAATACAAAAAATATAATAAAAACAAATTCGCACCCATCTAGGTCACCCAGGAGAAGACCCAGAGACCAAGGACCATGATGGGGTCCCCATCAAGATTTTCAGGTCCCAGACCTCCTGGAGAGGTTTCGGTATCAGCAGACAGACACACAGCGAAGCCCACCACCACCTTACTTCCAGGCATGGCCCTTCACAACATACACAGGCTCCCGGACCAGGAGCCTGATGGACTATTCTCTAGCCCAACTGGCGCCGGCTACAGGAGAATTCGCCCCAAAACCAAATCGCCCCACTCTTGAACAACGAGTTTGCCCCGTTTATCCCCCCCCCCCCCCCCCCCCCCCCCTCCGCTCCACCACCACCACCACCACCCATGGAGCTTATCATTTATTTCCATCCTTCCCCCAACCCCTGAGGTCTTCTGTAGTAAAAACTGTTGCAAAGTAGGAATTGAGGACATTACTCATTAGTACTCATTTGTTAGGTTTGGTTAGGTTAGGTTTTGGTTAGGTTAGGTAGGTTACGTTAGGTTAGGGTAAGGTTAGGTTAGGTGAGGTGAGGTAGGGTAGGGTAAGGTTAGGTTAGGTTAGGTTAAGGTTAGGGTAAGGTTAGGTTAGGTTAGGTTAGGTTAGGTTAGGTTAGAGAGATGAATAGAGGGGGAATTGTTCAGTACCCCTTTAGGGGGGAGGGGGGATATTAACGGGGCGAACTCGGGGCGGGGCGAACTCGCGGCGGGGCGAATTCTCCAGTATTCCTGGCGCCCGACCCCCTTTTTCTACGATCTCGATCTCGTTATCACTCATCTATTCACAAGCATTCTCCATTAATGTATACTCATTACCACTTCTCTTGTTCTATTCACAAGCATTCTCCATTAATGTATACTCATTACCACTTCTCTTATTCTATTCACAAGCATTTTCCATTAATGTACACTCATTACCACTTATCTTGTTCTATTCACAAGCATTCTCCATTAATGTACACTCATTACCACTTCTCTTGTTCTTCAATCATCTCTCTATCTTCGAACACTTTTATTACACCATCTCTCTATCTCATACGAGGTCTTACTCTCAATCTATTTACCCTTGTTTCTGACTCATATATTCTCTTTGTAAGCCATTCGTTCAATATGTCCATACCAGCATAGCACTCTTCTTTCCACTTTGGCCGATAAGGGTTCCTGTTGTCCCAGTCTCCTACATACCTCTTCATACCTCAATCTGTCTATACGTGTTACTCCACACATACTCTTCAAGCAGCTCATCTCCATCACATCCAACCTTCTTTTCGCGTGTGCCTTCAGACCCCATGTATCAGCCCCATACACAACTGTTGGTACAACTATCCCTTTGAAACATTGCACTTTTAGCTTTCATACCGAGATTTCTCACCTTCCACATACTTCCCATTGCTCTGAAAAATGTCCTTCCTTCACACACTCTGTCTTAACTCCATTCCCACACCTGCGTCCCTGCTTATCACTCCTCCTAGATATTCAAAACACTCCACTTGTTCCAGAATTTTCCTTTTCAGTCGTACATTTAGATTTACCCTACGAGCATCTCTATTACACACCATCACTTTACTTTTATTGACATTCACCCTCAACTACCTCTTTGTCAGAGTAAGGGTTGGTGTCCTTTACTTTGCATAGCCTTTTCTATCTTTTTCTCTTTTTACATTTCCACATTTCAAATGGCGTAGGGATGCGACGACCCCACTGTCTGGTGCAAACAGCCTCCTCTTTTATGGGGGAGTAATTATGTTCCACCCCACATTTTCCTGCGAGGAGAGGAAGACGGCTGAAAGGGGCTTAGGGCGGGTGGCTAGGAATCGTCCTCCCCTTGAAAAGATCAACCTACTAAAAGGGACAGTGAAAATAATACACCAAGAATAACGAGAGAAAAAAAGGGTTGATTTGTGTATTATTGAAGAGTAATTGATAGTCTTGGTGGAAGATTACGATTAGTGGATAGAAGGAGAAATTGGGTCATGGAGACACTGAAAATAACAAGACTTTCTCTGCCCCAATCAGAGATTATTGATAGATCAGAAGATAGGCGTGCTATGATCTCGTCACGATGACGATTGTACATAAATCCTGTAATTAAGGACAATATCTGCAAATATGGGGTGTAGTTAGAATTCACAAAAAGCTATAAGAAAACACCGGGAAAATGGCCGTGTGACGCTGGCTTTACTGCAGGGGAGACTAAATACATATTATGACGTAGCCTGACCGTACTCTGATGGCAGTACACTCACGGACAAAACGGTGACACTCCTTCTTAACTTCAAGTCAATATTCCTCTATTGGTATATACCTACCCTTTCCTGAACCACACTGAGCAAAACTTTGAATATAAAGTATAAAGAATATACAGTATAATATTATGTCTACTATGTCTTATTTTCATGCTTTCTCATTTATAATTTTTAGCTAAGCAGAGTTGGAACTATAAAGGTAGGACCTGATGTGCTGATGATAGCCAGTCATATCTTACCTACAACTATTATGTTGTACACTCCCTCATTACTAACCAACACAATGTACACCTATATACCATATTTCACTCTGACATGTCTGATATCAAAGAAGGGTGACAGCTCTCAACCCTTTAACTATCGTCTAATTGCTCTTATTTCGTGCATCTCTAAGGTTTTTGAAACTATTCTTGCCTCAAAGTTTCATAAGCATTTATCTTCCCATAATCTACTTTCAGATCGCCAGTACGGATTCCTTAAGGGCCGCTCTACTGGTGATCTCCCTGCTTATCTTACTAACTCTTGGTCATCCTCCTTTGGGGACTTTGAAGAGACTTTTTCTATTGCTCTAGATATATCGAAAGCCTTCGATAGAGTCTAGCATAAGTCTTTTATTTCCAAACTACCCTCCTTCGGTTTCTATCCCTCTATCTGTGCCTTTGTCTCTAATTTCCTTTCAGACCGCTCCATAGCTGCAGTTGTGGACGGCCATCGTTCACTTCCTCGACCTATCAACTCCGGTGTTCCTCAGGATTCTGGCCTGTCATCAATACTCTTTCTACTATTTATCAATTATCTCCTCAACTGTACCTCCAGTCCCATCCACTCATATGCTGATGACTCTAACTTAGACTATTCAACTATTTGTTTACATCAACCAAGCATGAAAGCACTCCAAAACAAACGAGGGGAGACCATAGAATGCCTGTCTTCGGATCTTTCAATTATCTCTGATTGGGGCAGAGAAAATCTTGTTACTTACAACACCTCCAAGACCCAGTTTCTCCCTCTATCTCTCCATCACAATCTTCTACAAGAATATCAAGTATTCTTCAACAATACACAACTCAACCCTTCATCTTCTCTTACCATTTTAGGTGTATCTTTTTCATCTAACCTTTCTTAGAAAGATCATATTACCACTCTTGACAAAACAGCTTCCTAAAAGTTGGGTGTGCTCAACCGTTTCCGTGGGTTCTCACCCCCGCACAGTTTCTTGCTCTGTATCGGGGCACAGTTCACCCCTGTACTGAGTATTGTTTGCATGTGTGGGGTGGCTCCACCCATACCGCACTTCTCGAACGAGTAGAATCAAAAGCATTTTGCCTCATCAACTCGCTTCCTCTTACTATTTCCCTACAATCTCTTTCTACACGCTGCAATGTTGCATTTCTTTCACTTTTCTATCGCTATTACAACAATCAGTGTTCTTCAGAGCTCTTCAAGTGTATACCCCCTCCCTTGCATAGAGTGCGAGGCACTCGCCTTACAACACAGTCCCACTCCTATTCGGTCCAGCTATCCAACCCAAGAATTGGCAAATTTTCTGTGTTTCTTCTACTCAACAAGTGAACTCTCTCCCTCAATCAGTCTTTCCTTCATCCTATGATTTAGACTGCTTTAAACTTCGTGTGTCCAGGCATTTTGACTCCAACGTCCTTTGAATTTGGCTCTGTTACTCTTTTAACTTTGGGAGGAGACACCCGTTACAGGCAACCTGCCTTTTGTCTCCTCCATGCTTTAGATGGATAGCAAATAGAACAAAAAAATATATAGGAAAATAGAAGATAGATAGGCAGCTCAAACAGACAGATCCATATATTACTAAATAGAAAACCGACCAGAAAAGTAATGAACAACTCTAGATAATTACAACCCGGGCAGTAATGAGGTAAATAAATCTAAACAACTTTGCCACCCAAAGTAGATTAAATACTTAGCGAGAGGCTTAGCTCCATCATTTACGAGGGTCACTCACTCACTCACTCACACACGTATTTCACTGCAAAGCTTTATTATCCCCTGTTAATTATAGTCGTGAATCTGCCATGTTATATTTTAGTGATTACCTCGAAAATCACATTAGAAGTTTTAATTAAAGCCATCAGTAAGTATTTGACTGATGTAATGCTTCATTATAATAATTAATGAACAAATTAATCATCGGAACAAAAAGGGCTTTGATTTAGTGAGTGTGCGTGCGTGCGTGCATGTGTGTGTGTGTCAATGTGTGTGATTGAATGAGGAAATATGTGTGTGTGTGTATGTATGTTTGAGAGTTCAAAGCAGTATGTGTGTGTCTATTTCAAAGAGATAATGAGGGTGCGACAGTAAAGGCGAAATGGAAATGATTATGTGGACCTGCAGATGTGTCGTGTAAGTATTGTTGCTATGAAATAAACGGGTACAAAGTAGTGGAGATGTGGAAAATATATTATATGAGCAAATTTGTTATAGTGTAAGCAATAGACGAGGCTTTAATATCTCCGCGAAACGGACTTTGTGGAGATATATGTGACAGTCGGTGTGTGTCTATTTGTTTTGATTTATCTGTATGACTGTCTGTTTGTTGGCAGGATTTATCAAATTCTACTAGACGAAATTAGATGAACCTTCGTCAGTTCCTTCATTTCGATCCCGTATAGGAACGACTAACTTTAAACCATCATTCAATATCACCCCCCCCCCCCTTTCAATAAACACCCCAATGATTACCATAAGAAGTTTTTACTCGCAATTCAAGATAGTCACTGTGAACATACTGGTAATCTAAGGATAATACAACAACAAATGGATGGATGAACCCAATTTGATCACTCTTTCCAAATAACTGCTTTGTCCAATTCGTGTTCTTGACTTGATCAATTGGAGCACTTCATCCGTTCTGGCCAATTCAACTGCTCGGTCTAAATCAACTTAATTTGGCGTTATCATTCGACCCGTTTTATCCAATTCCATCAGTCAGCCCAATTTGACGGTTTCGACGAATTCGACCTCCTGAACAGATTGTTCTGTCTAATTCAACTACTCACCACTTGACCCAATGTGACCGCTAGACCAAATGCAGCTCTTTATGCCAATTTGATCGCTGGCCCCAATTCATATACTGGGCCAAATTTGAATGAATCACTTGATCCCATCTAAGCCGTTCAGTTCAATTCAACCACTTGACCCAATATTACCTCTGAGCCCAATTCATCCAGTTGACCAAATTCAATCGCTTAACACAATTCCAACTCAGACCAATTCAATTGACCAATTTGACCACTTGGCCCATTTTGACCACTCGACTGCAAAGCTCACTTTTATTGCTTGGCCTAATTTATCTACTTAACCTAATATGAAAACTCGATCCAATTAGGTCATTCAGAACATTTCGTCGTCTAATTCTACGTCAATTGTTTGATCCAATTCACCCAATTCAATCTAATTCACCCATTCACCCATGATCTCGCACAAGTAAACTATTCCAACCCATCAAGCATTGTAGACCCATGTTACAGAGTACGTACATACTGTACAGTAGATATTTTATGCAACAAACAAATTAATGTTCTAAACTTTCCAACTCTAACTCTTCTAAAACTTTTTGGCATCTAGTCAAAAACAACAATTTTACTTCCTCGTATTTCCCTCTTTTTTCAATTCAGGCGGCACTACCGCCACATCTTCCTTCGACAAAGCTGAACTCTGCGCTTAATCTTTTGCAAAGAACTCCACCTTGGATGATTTGGGTGCTGTTCCTTCCTCTCCACCCCTTCTCTCTTACTTATGCCTAATATCATAATCTCTCCTAAGTTTGTACTTTGCACCCTCTTTGGGCTTAAAAACTAAGAAGGAGTACGAACCGGATGGTATTCCTCTTGGTGTACTCAAAAACTATTCTTGTGTGCTGACTCCCTGTCTAGGCAAACTCTTTCATCTGTGTCTTGCCTCAAATTGCCTTTCCTTCTCATTAATCTCAATTCAACGCATCCCTAAGAAGGGTGACTGCTCTCAACCCACCAACTATCCTCCAATTGCTCTCATTTCTTGCATCTCTAATGTTTTAGAAACTCTTTTTAATTGAAAATGTCTTAATAATTTGTCTTCCCATAACCTACTTTCATATCGTCAGTATGGTTTCCTTAAGAGCCGCTCTACTGGTGATCTTATGTTTTATCTTATTAATTCATGGTCATCCTCCTTTTGGGACTTTGGTGAGACTTTCTTTATTGTGCTAGACATATCAATAGCCTTTGATAGAGTCTGGCACATATCTTTAATTTCGAAGCTACCCTCTTTCGGTTTGTATCCCTCTATCTGTGCCTTTATCTCTAATCTCTTTTCTGGCCATTCCATAGCTGCGGTTGAGGACGACTATCGCTCACTTCCTCAACCTATCAACTCCAGTGTTCCTCAGGGTTCTATCCTGACTCCAGTTCTCTTTTTAATATTAATTAATTATCTTCTCAACTATATCTCTAATCCTATCTACTCATCATCCGCTGATGACTCTACTTTACACTATTCAACTAATTGTCCACAATGACCCAGAATGCAATCACTCTAAAACTCATGTGGTGAAGCCATAGCATGACTATCTTCTGATCTATCAACTATCTCCGAATGGGGCAGAGAAAATCTTGTTACTTTCAATGCTTCCAAAACCCGATTTCTCCTTCTATCTATCTGTCACGATCTTCCACATGGCTTTCCCTTATCATTCAACCATACACAAATCAACCCTTTATCTTTCAGTATTCTTGGTGTTTCCTTTTCTTCTGACCTTTCTTGGAAAGATCATATTACCACTCTTGCTAAAACAGTGTCTCAGAAGTTAAGTGTGCTCAGCTGACTCTGCGGGTTCATTACCAATGCACAGCTTCTTGCTCTGTATAGGGGCACAGTGCGCCCATGTATTGAGTATTGTTCACATGTGTGGGGAGGTTCCACCCATACTGCACTTCTCGAAAGAGTAGGTTCAAAAGAATTTTGCCTCATCAACTCACTTCCTCATACTAGTTCCCTACAATCTCTTTCTACACGCCGTAATGTTGCATCTCTTCCACTCTTCTATCGCTATTACAACAATTAGTGTTCTACAGAGCTCTCTCAGTACATACACCCTCCCTTAAGGCGAGTGGGAGACACCCGCCTTTCAAAACAATCCCACTCCTATTCTACCAGCTCTCAAGCCCATGAATGAACAAATGTTCTCAGTCTTTCTTCTACTCAAACAATGAACTCTGGAACTCTCTCCCTCAATCAATCTTTCCTTCATCCTATGACTTATACTGCTTTAAACTCTGTGTTGCCTCGCATCTAGGCTCTAACACGTTGTATTTGGCTCTGTCACACTTTAAACTTTGGGGGAGACACTTGTTACAGGCAGCTTTGCCTTTTGTCTCCTTTACTCACATGGAAGGAAAAAACACAATCATGATGGACTATTATATTCTAGCCAAAGGTGGATGTTGCGTATATGTGCGGAACAATCTCGCTTTCTCTCGTGTTCCCACCTTTGACTCTTCTGAATTCTCAACTCTCTGGCTAAAGCTTTCTTGTCGCTCTCAAACTAAATATTTCTGCGCTGTTAATCTCTACCCTAATTCTACCCTACATCTTTTCTATCTTAAATGACCTAGAGCAGTTAGTCAAGCAACCCCCCCGTATCCCGGATCGCTTCGGAGATCGGCTCAACATTCTTGACTTATTTCTAACTTCTAAACCTTCTGCTTATACAATAAATTTTTTCTCTCCTTTGGGCTCCTCCGACCATAAACTTATCTCTGTCACCTGTCCTATCTCTCTGGTACGGCCACCCGATCCTCCCAGCCGGTGGCGCTTGTGGCACTTTGGCGCTGCCGACTGGGATGCTCCCTGGCACTTTTTTTTTTATTTCCCATGGAATGACTTTTGCTTCCGTGGCCGGGAACCCTAGGAGAGTGCTGAACACATTACCGAGGTAATCCTCTCGGGCATGGAGGCATGCATTCCATTTTCTTTCTCTCAGTCTAATGCTAAAAATCTTGGTTTACTCACGCTTGTTCTACTGCTATCCGCAACAAGGAGGAAGCATTCAAACGGTAACGTCGCCTTCACTCTCAAGAATCTCATACTTCCTATGTTTTTGCCCGGAATCAAGCCAAATCTGTTCTTCGACTCGCCAAACACTCTCTCATCAATAATAAATGCACTGAACGATCCAACTCTAGCTCTTTCCAAGCTTTCTGGCATCTAGCCAAAAATCTCTCCAGCAATTTTTCTCCCTCGTCTTTCCCTCCTCTTTTCCACTCTGACGGCACCACCGTCATTTCTTCTTCCGACAAAGCTGAGCTCTTCGCCCAAACTTTCGCTAGAAACTCAACCTTGGATGATTCCGGTGCTATTCCTCCCTCTCCACGCCCCTCTCACTTACTCATGCCTAAAATCCTAATCTCTTCTAAGGATGTACTTTCTACCCTCTCTGGGTTTAATCCTAAGAAGGCGTACGGTCCGGACGGTGTTCCTCCTGTTGTACTCAAAAACTCTGCTTCTGTGCTGACTCCCTGCCTAGGCAAACTCTTTCGTCTCTGTCTCTCCTCTAACGTCTTCCCTTCTTGCTGGAAGTTTGCTCTCATTCAACCTGTCCCCAAGAAGGGGGGTGGGGGACAGGTCTCAACCCTCCAACTATCGTCCAATTGCTCTCATATCTTGCATCTCCAGAGTGTTTTAAACTATTCTTACTTCAAAATTTCTTAAGCATTTATCTTCTCATAATCTACTCTCTGATCACCAGTATGGATTTCTTAACCAGGGAACGGTGCGAACACTCTTAACAGGTTTTACTGGGCAACGGCGAGAAAGCTCTTAAGAGGGAAGGCCTAAAAAAAAAAAGTTTAAAAGGCCCCAGTAGCACTTAAACATTTTGTTGTTGTTCCTCCATACCTCATATTACTTCTCCACATCCCCTCCTCCCTCCCCCCCCCCCCACCCTTCAATTATCACCTATTTTCCCTGTTATTCCCTTATTTATTGGTATATTTTCGTGCTAACATCTGCAAGCCAGTTGCAGGGTGTGGTCAGGTGTGTGTCTATGTGTGGGAAAGAGAGAGAGAGATATACAGGCTTCAGTCACTCTCCAGGCTTCAAGAGAGGAGGGTGTAAGACCAGCTGGCTCACACTTGATGAATGAACCGCTCTTTAACAATTCGCGATTTTGACCAGAAAAATTATATTCCCACTTGTTTTATTGTTGTTACAGGTTACTATCTTCATATTAAAGGTAAAATAGGCGCATATGAATAAGAAATAACGATATTTATCGTAAAATGACGATTATAGGCAGGAATGGAGCCTAATATTGCCGCCCAGAACTGTGGTGTTCACTACACCCTGCGCGCGCTTAATGGGTTAAGGGTCGCTCCACTGGGGATCTCCTTTCATATCTTACTAACTCTTGGTTATCCTCCTTCCGGGACTTCGGTGAGACTTTTCCTATTGCGCTAGACATATCGAAGGCCTTTGATAGAGTCTGGCACAAATCTCTAATTTCTAAACTACCCTCCTTCGGTTTCTATCCCTCTATCTGCGCCTTTATCTCAAATTTCCTTTCTGGCTGTTCCATAGCTGTGGTTGTGGACGGCCATCGTTCACTTCCTCAACCTATCAACTCCGGTGTTCCTCAGGGTTCTGTCCCATCTCCAATTATCTTTCTAATATTAATTAATGATCTTCTCAACTGTACCTCCAGCCATATCCATTCATATGCTAATGATGACTACCTTACACTATTCAACTAGATTTCCAGAACCCCTCAACAAGCAAGCACTCGAAAAATCACGCGAAGATGCCATGTAACACTTAAATTCTGACCTATCAACCATTTCCATTAGGGGCAGAGAAAATCTTGTTACTTTCAATGCTTCCAAAACCCAGTTTCTCCATTTATCTAACCGTAAGGAACTCCCACAGGACTATCCCTTATGTTTCAACAATACACAAATCAATCCTTCATCTTCTCTAAGTATTCTAGGAATCTCTTTCTCTCCTGATCTCACTTGGAAAGACCATATTACCGCCCTTGCTAAAACAGCTTCCCAGAAGCTGGGTGTACTCAACCGCCTCCGGGGGTTCTTTACCTCTGCACAGCTTCTTGCTCTGTACAAGGGCACAGTCGTCCATATATCGAGTATTGTTCGCCTGTGTGGGGAGGATCATCTCGCATCACACTCCTAGATAAAGTAGAAAGGAAAGCCTTTCGTATCATTGACTCCCGTCCACTCACCAACTCTATGCAATCTCTCTCTCTTCACTGCAATGTTGCATCTCTCTACCCCTATTACAATAATCAATGTTCCACAGAGCTCTCCCAGTGTATACCAGCTTCTCTACGTAGCACCCGTCTTGCAACAGAATCCCACCCTTACTCTGTGCAACTCTCCAATCCATGAGTGAAACGATATTCTCAAAGCTTCTTCTCTTCAACAGCTGAGCTCCGGAACTCTCTCCCTGAATCCATCTTCCCCTCATCCTATAACTGAAATTGCTTCAAACTCTGTGTGTCCAGGCATTTTGGCTCAATCGTTCCTTGATTTTGGGCCTGTCACTCTTTCAACTGGGGGAGGCACTCGTTACAGGCAGTTCTGCATTTGTCTCCCTCATCAACATAAAACAAAACAAAATACATATGTATATAAACCTCAGCCAGGATTCGAACTGTGGTCAATCAGGATACCTAACCTACCTAAGGTCACCTAAGGTTGTGTTCGCCACTCTCCTAGCGGCACCGAGGAGCGCGTCGCCCCTGTGGGTGGTGATTTGGTGCAGGAGACTGTTCGAAGATGCAGCATGCTCCCCTGCGAAGATGGGCTCGTCTGGCACTTTTTGCAGTTCGACATCGAGTGCTCACTTGAAGTTGTCTAACGAGACGCCCCTCATGTCTCTTACTCGCCGTGAGAGTTTGTTGAAGAGACGTGGTCCTCTGTGTGATAACCAACCCTCTCGCGCTCGCAGAGAGCCAATAGCTCCCCGGTTATTCATCCGGGGGATATCACATTCCCTGCCTCTCCTATCACTGAATTTCATGACTATCTGGGTATTTAGGTTTGGTACTAAACCCTCTGCAATTTTTCATCTGTATATTATTAGGTAACGTTCTCTTCTACGCTCCAACGCGTTTAACTTCAGTGATCCTTAACGCTCCCAAGAGTGTAAATGTTTTACCAAGTTTATATGCGAGGTGAAATTCCTTTGTACACTATCTAGATCATTAATTTTGCCTGCTTCGTATGGAGTACAAAGGAGTACAAAGGAGTACAAAGGAAATCAAGCAACAACAGATCTAGTGACCCTTCTAGGTTGCTTGTCCTCCAAAACACTGAGGATCAAGTGCCCAAACAGTGGTTTAGAGGGGGTAAGGGAACATTGGAAAGGGAACTACTGCCCTGGAACTAATGTCCGTGGCAGGATTAGGAAGTTAGTAGGGGACAGATGGATTAGTAACTGAGGGGGGGATAAAATAAAGTTATTCATTTACAAACGCAGTCAGTCGCGGGTTTGAAGCGAGATATTTGTCTAGGCGGAGTTTAAATGAATCAAGGTGATGCAGTCTATAACGTTTCGGGGAAGCCCATTCCACAAGTTGACAACTCGATTGAAGAAGAAATTCTTAGATTCGTGTGAGTTAAAAGATTTACCAATAATTTTGCAACCGTTTCCCCGCGTGTAATTAGATTGGTCGATAGTGAAGTACTTACTACAGTTCATATTGTCGATGCCTTTGATGATTTTGAACACTTGAATTAAGTCACCTCTTAATCTGCGCTGGGTTAAAGGAAATAGATTTAATTCTCTAAGACGCTCTTCGTATGGTTTGTTCTTTAGGCTAGGTATCATTTTGGTAACTCTACGTTGAACTCGTTCTAGCTTGTTTATATCTTTTTGGTAATAAGGGCACCAGGATTGAACGCAGTATTCCAGAAGAGGGCGGACTAAGGAATTGTAAAGGGTTAGGATAACTTCTTTGGATTTATGCTCAAATGACCTGCCTATAAAGCCAATTATTTTGTTTGCCTTCTTAACAACTTCTGAACATTGTTGACTCGGTTTTAGGTTACTCGATATTGTTACTCCCAGATCGGTTTCTCTGTTTACATTCTTAAGCTGAGTGCCATTCATCGAATAGTTTGCTTTCTCATTTAGGTATCCGATATGTAGTACTTTACATTTATC
The DNA here is from genome assembly GCA_032716605.1 of Paralithodes platypus. Lineage (NCBI taxonomy): Eukaryota > Metazoa > Arthropoda > Malacostraca > Decapoda > Lithodidae > Paralithodes > Paralithodes platypus. The sequence continues at coordinate 13,117,775 of CM064511.1, read as the reverse complement.
CGCATTGAAACTCATTTGCCAAATTTGGGCCCAACATGACAATTTATCTAGATTGTGTTGCATATCGTCAACTTGTTCTTTTGAGAGTACGCTATTTGCAATTTTTGTATCGTCAGCAAATTTTGAGATTGTACAGGTGAGGCCCTCATCTATGTCGTTGATGTAAATTAGAAAGAGAATTGGTCATAGTACCGATCCCTGGGGTACCCCGCTACTTACATTGGTCCATTTAGATGCCTTACCGTTTATGACTACCCTTTGCTTTCTGTTGCTGAGCCAATTTTCTATCCATTTCAACACACCGTCTTGTATTCCATGCGCTTTTAGTTTTAGCAGTAAACGTTTGTGGGGAACTTTGTCAAAGGCCTTTTGAAAATCAAGGTATATAATATCTACAGCTTTACTCTCATCGTAGAGGTTGAGGATATCGTGGAAGAAGTCTAAGAGGTTTGTTAAACAGGAACGTTTTTTACGAAAGCCGTGTTGAGTATCTTTAAGTATGTTATTTTCCTCTAAGTGATTTACGAGTCTGTCTCGTATGACCGTTTCTAGCATTTTACATACAACTGAGGTTAAGCTAATTGGACGATAGTTACTGGGTAGGGATTTGCTGCCTTTTTTGAATATCGGTGTTACGTTGGCTAGCTTCCACTGATCAGGCATAGTTCCAGACTGCAAGGATTTATTGAATAGTAATGTCAGTGGTTTGGAGAGCTCATCCTTAGCTTCCTTCAGAACTCTAGGCGAGATTGTATCAGGTCCAGGCGTTTTATTTACCTTGAGTTTATCTAAACAATTCAATACTTCTCTCTCTGTAATGGTGATATTGCTTAGAACATCTGAATTATCAATCTGAATCGTCGATGGTGTAGGGATATCACTGAGGTCTTCTGTTGTAAAAACTGATGCAAAGAAGGTATTGAGGGCATTACTCATTTGTACTTCGTCTTTGGTGTATTCTCCATTTTCATCGACTAACGGTCCAACAGTCGAAGTAACTACTTTTTTCTTTCTGATATAACTATAGAATTCTTTCGGGTTTGTTTTACTTTGATTCGCAATATGTAACTCTAAGGTCTTTTTACTTTGCTTAATTAACTTTTTGGCTTTGCGTCGCAGCTCTACAAATTTCACCCGTTCTTCGTCATTTTGTGAGGATTTTAATCTATCATTAGCAAATTTTTTAGCAAGCAGGCAGTTTGAAATATCTTTATTCCACCATTTGGGCTTATTATTATGGCCTGGACGCCGTATTTTCGATGGTATGCAGTCTTGCACTGCTTTTAGGTAAGTGGTTTCGAATAACTTCCAAGATGTATTTATGTCATTATTGTTAATTAAAAAGCTCCAGTCAGTTTCTTTAAACATAGCTCTAAGTTTATGGAAGTTTGCTTTCTTGAAATTAGGGACTTTTTCGATGCTACTATTTGGTTCGTTACTAGTAAACTTTAAAGTGAAAGTTATCGTACGATGGTCGCTGTTACTGAATTCATCACCAACATTCAAATTCTCTATTAATTCTTCTTTTGTTGCAAGTACAATGTCAAGAACGTTATTACCACGGGTAATAGCACGGGGATGTTAATATGTTACAGTATTCAAGCCGTGGTAGCACTAGATATTTGAAGAGCGTTATCATAGGTAATTCACCGCGTGTTTTAAATGTACGCAGAATCCAACCCGTTAGCCATTTCGCAGCTGCAACTTTGACCTGGTTATGTTCTTTGAATTCCATATTTTCAGACATTAACACGCCAAGGTGTTTCACACTGTCTTTACGTTCTATCATGTGGTCGGATTCTGTTACATAGTTTGTATTCTCTTTATCGGCATTATTATCTCTGTATCGTATTAATTGGAATTGTTCTTCATTGAATTGCATGTTGTTTTCCCTGGTCCACTGGAAAACTACATTTATGTCTTCCTGCACCCCGCCTGTGTCCTCTTGTGTGTTTACTGTCATGCTTAGTTTTGTGTCATCAGCAAAAGAAGACACCGTACTGTGTCTTGTGTTGGCATCTATGTCATTGATTAGAATGAGGAAAAGAAGTGGTGCTAGCACTGTTCCTTGTGGAACTGAGTTTTTTTACATCCGAAGGCTCAGATTTGACTTGGTTTATTGAGGTTTACGAGGAAGTTGTATAGCCACCGTCCGATTTTCGTAGTTATACATTTTGCTTTGAGTGTGGGGGCTATTATACCATGGTCACATTTATCAAATGCCTTAGCAAAATCAGTGTAAATGACATCCACGTTTTTCTTTTCTTCTAACAGTTTAAGAATTTTGTCATAATGTTCCAAAAGTTGTGAGAGACATGATCTTTCCGCTCTGAACCCATGTTGACCGGTGTTGTGTAATTCATGTGCCTCCATGAATGTTGAGATTTATGCATGAACAATAGTATATGTTACCTTATCCTTATGACAACTTTGGTCATTTTCTCTGTATTTAGCACAAGGATAAGGTCAACCAGCTTTCATATTCTGTCTTCGTTAAAATCAATGTCAGTTGTTTATTACTACATGGGTAATCCTTCATATATGTTTATGTTAGTTTTTAACAGGCGTGCTCACATATATAAATATTGTGTTCAAGTAAAGAATAAATGGTTTGATAAGAGGTACAAGCGTTACCGAGACCATTCAATAGGTTACATTTGCTCAGCGAAGCCATCTTAGAATAACAGGAAGAAACAATACGGATTTTTAATGACATAGATGGGACTTGAAAATATTTTGGATGGTGACTATGGCTCATATCTAGCCAACAAACAAACGATCCGGACACAACATGTAGGATATGCGGTTTCTGTGAGTGCGCTTATTGGAGGGTGTGTTGGGCTGTGTGGGCCTACTTGCTGTACTATTATTGGAGGGTGTGTTGGGCTGTGTTGGAGGGTGTGTTGGGCTGTGTGGGCCTACTTGCTGTACTATTTTTGTTTCCACTTAACGTATTGGCTATACTCTATTTTGTTTCCAGCTGATGGTAAATTGAATACCTTAGTAGCTGATTTCTCGATACTTAATGGAAATATATGAAACTACTATGGCTGTGTGTCGTATTAATGCCAAGTTTTCATAATTAACATCATATTTCGCTACAAAATCTACCTTATAGCTGAGTAACAAAGATAGAAACATGACAATTTACCCTCAGCTGGAAAAACATAGATTATAGTATATTGGCTTGTCAACCACGTAATGCATGATTTTCAGTGAACTTTCTACCAATACTATTTCGTAATACTTACATATTCACCCTCGCTCAAAGTCACACCTCCTTCATTTACATCTACTGTATAGCAGCTACTCTTTCTCCTGACAAACCGACCAACTTCTCTCACTCACTCTCACTCTCACTCTCTCTCTCTCTCTCTCTCTCTCTCCTGCCACGGACATTAGTTCCAGGGCAGTAGTTCCCTTTCCATGTTCCCCTACCCACTCTAAACCACTGTTTGGACACTTGATCCTCAGTGTTTTGGAGGACAAGCAGCCTAGAAGGGTCACTAGACCTGTTGTTGCTTGATTTCCTTTGTGCTCCTTTGTACTCTCTCTCTCTCTCTCTCTCTCTCTCTCTCTCTCTCTCTCTCTCTCTCTCTCATTCATTATTAACCTGGCTCGTGTTACACCAGGTCAACACATGTACAGGTTCCCACACAAGTTCTTTTTTATCGTGGGGATCTTATTATATGACAGTAAATAGTATGAATGTACCTGAGCGTTTTTTTTAAACTATCAATTGACTAATCAGTTGAGTTAAGGGGGGTCACCGGCATTTGTTTATCTTTCTCTCCTTTTCTCTCTTTCCCTGGCTTGTATCCATTCGGCCCCATTCAGCCAACTGTTTTAAGACGTTTATCCCCATCCAGGTGTCGATTTCTTCCTGGCGAGCGATAGCGAGCCAGCATTGTATGGAGAGATCCGGCTTTGCCGGAGAAATTTTTCTATCGAAAAATGTACAAATTTAGCTTGCTGTCAAAACAAAAAATATACATGCTGGCTAGCTGCCGCTCGCCAGGAAAATATTGACACCTGGATGGGGGTAAACGTCTTAAAACAGTAGGCTGAATGGAGCCGAATGGATACAAGCCAAAGAGAGAAGGAGAGAAAGAGAAAAAAAGCGAGGTGGGCTCCCTTAACCACTGCATAAGAAACCCATTCAATACCGGTGACAACCTTTTCAGTAGGTTCTGGCAACAGTGAGACGGTTTTATTCAGCTTAGGAAGGACGTCTACCCGTTGAAAGATTACAGACTATCTCAATGTAAAAGGATGGCACCGGTACAGAAGGGTTTAAACAGAACATACTTATACAAACCCACAATACACATCCAAAAGTCTAAATACATCCAACTAAGTTGAAAGGGTGACAGGCCCAAAATCAAGGAACGTTTGAGCCAAAATGCCTGGACACACAGAGTTTGAAGCAATTTAAGTTATAGGATGAGGGGAAGATGGATTAAGGGAGAGAGTTCCGGAGCTCAGCTGTTGAAGAGAAGAAGCTTTGAGAATATCGTTTCACTCATGGATTGGAGAGTTGCACAGAGTAAGGGTGGGATTCTGTTGCAAGACGGGTGCTACGTAGAGAAGCTGGTATACACTGGGAGAGCTCTGAGGAACATTGATTATTGTAATAGGGGTAGAGAGATGCAACATTGCAGTGAAGAGAGAGAGAGAGCATAGAGTTGGTGAGTGGACGGGAGTCAATGATACGAAAGGCTTTCCTTTCTACTTTATCTAGGAGTGTGATGCGAGATGATCCTCCCCACACAGGCGAACAATACTCGATACATGGACGACTGTGCCCTTGTACAGAGCAAGAAGCTGTGCAGAGGTAAAGAACCCCCGGAGGCGGTTGAGTACACCCAGCTTCTGGGAAGCTGTTTTAGCAAGGGCGGTAAAATGGTCTTTCCAAGTGAGATCAGGAGAGAAAGAGATTCCTAGAATACTTAGAGAAGATGAAGGATTGATTTGTGTATTGTTGAAACATAAGGGATAGTCCTGTGGGAGTTCCTTACGGTTAGATAAATGGAGAAACTGGGTTTTGGAAGCATTGAAAGTAACAAGATTTTCTCTGCCCCTAATGGAAATGGTTGATAGGTCAGAATTTAAGTGTTACATGGCATCTTCGCGTGATTTTTCGAGTGCTTGCTTGTTGAGGGGTTCTGGAAATCTAGTTGAATAGTGTAAGGTAGTCATCATTAGCATATGAATGGATATGGCTGGAGGTACAGTTGAGAAGATCATTAATGAATATTAGAAAGATAATTGGAGATGGGACAGAACCCTGAGGAACACCGGAGTTGATAGGTTGAGGAAGTGAACGATGGCCGTCCACAACCACAGCTATGGAACGGCCAGAAAGGAAATTTGAGATAAAGGCGCAGATAGAGGGATAGAAACCGAAGGAGAGTAGTTTAGAAATTAGAGATTTGTGCCAGACTCTATCAAAGGCCTTCGATATGTCTAGCGCAATAGGAAAAGTCTCACCGAAGTCCCGGAAGGAGGATAACCAAGAGTTAGTAAGATATGAAAGGAGATCCCCAGTGGAGCGACCCTTAACCCATTAAGCGCGCGCAGGGTGTAGTGAACACCACAGTTCTGGGCGGCAATATTAGGCTCCATTCCTGCCTATAATCGTCATTTTACGATAAATATCATTATTTCTTATTCATATGCGCCTATTTTACCTTTAATATGAAGATAGTAACCTGTAACAACAATAAAACAAGTGGGAATATAATTTGTCTGGTCAAAATCGCGAATTGTTAAAGAGCGGTTCATTCATCAAGTGTGAGCCAGCTGGTCTTACACCCTCCTCTCTTGAAGCCTGGAGAGTGACTGAAGCCTGTATATCTCTCTCTCTCTTTCCCACGCATAGACACACACCTGACCACACCCTGCAACCGGCTTGCAGATGTTAGCACGAAAATATACCAATAAATAAGGGAATAACAGGGAAAATAGGTGATAATTGAAGGGGGGGGGGGGAGGGAGGAGGGGATGTGGAGAAGTAATATGAGGTATGGAGGAACAAAAAACAAATGTTTAAGTGCTACTGGGGCCTTTTAAACTTTTTTTGTTTAGGCCTTCCCTCCTAAGAGCTTTCTCGCCATTGCCCAGTAAAACCTGTTAAGAGTGTTCGCGCCGTTCCCTGGTTAAGAAATCCATACTGGTGATCAGAGAGTAGATTATGAGAAGATAAATGCTTAAGAAATTTTGAAGTAAGAATAGTTTAAAACACTCTGGAGATGCAAGATATGAGAGCAATTGGACGATAGTTGGAGGGTTGAGACCTGTCCCCCACCCCCCTTCTTGGGGACAGGTTGAATGAGAGCAAACTTCCAGCAAGAAGGGAAGACGTTAGAGGAGAGACAGAGACGAAAGAGTTTGCCTAGGCAGGGAGTCAGCACAGAAGCAGAGTTTTTGAGTACAACAGGAGGAACACCGTCCGGACCGTATGCCTTCTTAGTATTAAACCCAGAGAGGGTAGAAAGTACATCCTTAGAAGAGATTAGGATTTTAGGCATGAGTAAGTGAGAGGGGGGTGGAGAGGGAGGAATAGCACCGGAATCATCCAAGGTTGAGTTTCTAGCGAAAGTTTGGGCGAAGAGCTCAGCTTTGTCGGAAGAAGAAATGACGGTGGTGCCGTCAGAGTGGAAAAGAGGAGGGAAAGACGAGGGAGAAAAATTGTTGGAGAGATTTTTGGCTAGATGCCAGAAAGCTTGGAAAGAGCTAGAGTTGGATCGTTCAGTGCATTTATTATTGATGAGAGAGTGTTTGGCGAGTCGAAGAACAGATTTGGCTTGATTCCGGGCAAAAATATAGGAAGTATGAGATTCTTGAGAGTGAAGGCGACGTTACCGTTTGAATGCTTCCTCCTTGTTGCGGACAGCAGTAGAACAAGCGTGAGTAAACCAAGATTTTTAGCATTAGACTGAGAGAAAGAAAATGGAATGCATGCCTCCATGCCCGAGAGGATTACCTCGGTAATGTGTTCAGCACTCTCCTAGGGTTCCCGGCCACGGAAGCAAAAGTCATTCCATGGGAAATAAAAAAAAAGACTGCCAGGGAGCATCCCAGTCGGCAGCGCCAAAGTGCCACAAGCGCCACCGGCTGGGAGGATCGGGTGGCCGTACCAGAGAGATAGGACAGGTGACAGAGATAAGTTTATGGTCGGAGGAGCCCAAAGGAGAGAACAGATTTATTGTATAAGCAGAAGGTTTAGAAGTTAGAAATAAGTCAAGAATGTTGAGCCGATCTCCGAAGCGATCCGGGATACGGGTGGGTTGCTTGACTAACTGCTCTAGGTCATTTAAGATAGAAAAGATGTAGGGTAGAATTAGGGTAGAGATAAACAGCGCAGAAATATTTAGTTTGAGAGCGACAAGAAAGCTTTAGCCAGAGAGTTGAGAATTCAGAAGAGTCAAAGGTGGGAATACGAGAGAAAGCGAGATTGTTCCGCACATATACGCAACATCCACCTTTTGCTAGAATATAATAGTCCATCATGATTGTGTTTTTTCCTTCCATGTGAGTAAAGGAGACAAAAGGCAAAGCTGCCTGTAACAAGTGTCTCCCCCAAAGTTTAAAGTGTGACAGAGCCAAATACAACGTGTTAGAGCCTAGATGCGAGGCAACACGGAGTTTAAAGCAGTATAAGTCATAGGATGAAGGAAAGATTGATTGAGGGAGAGAGTTCCAGAGTTCATTGTTTGAGTAGAAGAAAGACTGAGAACATTTGTTCATTCATGGGCTGGAGAGCTGGTAGAATAGGAGTGGGATTGTTTTGAAACTCGGGTGTCTCCCACTCGCCTTAAGGGAGGGTGTATGTACTGAGAGAGCTCTGTAGAACACTAATTGTTGTAATAGCGATAGAAGAGTGGAAGAGATGCAACATTACAGCGTGTAGAAAGAGATTGTAAGGAACTAGTATGAGGAAGTGAGTTGATGAGGCAAAATTCTTTTGAACCTACTCTTTCGAGAAGTGCAGTATGGGTGGAACCTCCCCATACATGTGAACAATACTCAATACATGGGCGCACTGTGCCCCTATACAGAGCAAGAAGCTGTGCAGTGGTAATGAACCCGCAGAGTCAGCTGAGCACACTTAACTTCTGAGACACTGTTTTAGCAAGAGTGGTAATATGATCTTTCCAAGAAAGGTCAGAAGAAAAGGAAACACCAAGAATACTGAAAGATAAAGGGTTGATTTGTGTATGGTTGAACGATAAGGGAAAGCCATGTGGAAGATCGTGACAGATAGATAGAAGGAGAAATCGGGTTTTGGAAGCATTGAAAGTAACAAGATTTTCTCTGCCCCATTCGGAGATAGTTGATAGATCAGAAGATAGTCATGCTATGGCTTCATCACATGAGTTTTAGAGTGATTGCATTCTGGGTCATTGTGGACAATTAGTTGAATAGTGTAAAGTAGAGTCATCAGCGTATGAGTGGATAGGATTAGAGATATAGTTGAGAAGATAATTAATTAATATTAAAAAGAGAACTGGAATCAGGATAGAACCCTGAGGAACACTGGAGTTGATAGGTTGAGGAAGTGAGCGATAGTCGTCCTCAACCGCAGCTATGGAATGGCCAGAAAAGAGATTAGAGATAAAGGCACAGATAGAGGGATACAAACCGAAAGAGGGTAGCTTCGAAATTAAAGATATGTGCCAGACTCTATCAAAGGCTATTGATATGTCTAGCACAATAAAGAAAGTCTCACCAAAGTCCCAAAAGGAGGATGACCATGAATTAATAAGATAAAACATAAGATCACCAGTAGAGCGGCTCTTAAGGAAACCATACTGACGATATGAAAGTAGGTTATGGGAAGACAAATTATTAAGACATTTTCAATTAAAAAGAGTTTCTAAAACATTAGAGATGCAAGAAATGAGAGCAATTGGAGGATAGTTGGTGGGTTGAGAGCAGTCACCCTTCTTAGGGATGCGTTGAATTGAGATTAATGAGAAGGAAAGGCATTTGAGGCAAGACACAGATGAAAAAGTTTGCCTAGACAGGGAGTCAGCACACAAGAATAGTTTTTGAGTACACCAAGAGGAATACCATCCGGTTCGTACTCCTTCTTAGTTTTTAAGCCCAAAGAGGGTGCAAAGTACAAACTTAGGAGAGATTATGATATTAGGCATAAGTAAGAGAGAAGGGGTGGAGAGGAAGGAACAGCACCCAAATCATCCAAGGTGGAGTTCTTTGCAAAAGATTAAGCGCAGAGTTCAGCTTTGTCGAAGGAAGATGTGGCGGTAGTGCCGCCTGAATTGAAAAAAAGAGGGAAATACGAGGAAGTAAAATTGTTGTTTTTGACTAGATGCCAAAAAGCTTTAGAAGAGTTAGAGTTGGAAAGTTTAGAACATGAATTTTATTGTTGCATAAAATATCTACTGTACAGTATGTACGTACTCTGTAACATGGGTCTACAATGCTTGATGGGTTGGAATAGTTTACTTGTGCGAGACCATGGGTGAATGGGTGAATTAGATTGAATTGGGTGAATTGGATCAAACAATTGACGTAGAATTAGACGACGAAATGTTCTGAATGACCTAATTGGATCGAGTTTTCATATTAAGTTAAGTAGATAAATTAGGCCAAACAATAAAAGTGAGCTTTGCAGTCGAGTGGTCAAAATGGGCCAAGTGGTCAAATTGGTCAATTGAATTGGTCTGAGTTGGAATTGTGTTAAGCGATTGAATTTGGTCAACTGGATGAATTGGGCTCAGAGGTAATATTGGGTCAAGTGGTTTAATTGAACTGAACGGCTTAGATGGGATCAAGTGATTCATTCATATTTGGACCAGTATATGAATTGGGGCCAGCGATCAAATTGGCATAAAGAGCTGCATTTGGTCTAGCGGTCACATTGGGTCAAGTGGTGATACAGGGGCTGAGTAGTTGAATTAGACAGAACAATCTGTTCAGGAGGTCGAATTCGTCGAAACCGTCAAATTGGGCTGACTGATGGAATTGGATAAAACGGGTCGAATGAGGTCGAATGATAACGCCAAATTAAGTAGATTTAGACCGAGCAGTTGAATTGGCCAGAACGGATGAAGTGCTCCAATTGATCAAGTCAAGAACACGAATTGGACAAAGCAGTTATTTGGAAAGAGTGATCAAATTGGGTTCATCCATCCATTTGTTGTTGTATTATCCTTAGATTACCAGTATGTTCACAGTGACTATCTTCAATAGCGAGTAAAAACTTCTTATGGTAATTATTGGGGTGTTTATTGAAGGGGGGGGGGGGGGGGTGATATTGAACGATGGTTTAAAGTTAGTAGTTCCTATACGGGATCGAAATGAAGGAACTGACGAAGGTTCATCTAATTTCGTCTAGTAGAATTTGATAAATCCTGCCAACAAACAGACAGTCATACAGATAAATCAAAACAAATAGACACACACCGACTGTCACATATATCTCCACAAAGTCCGTTTCGCGGAGATATTAAAGCCTCGTCTATTGCTTACACTATAACAAATTTGCTCATATAATATATTTTCCACATCTCCACTACTTTGTACCCGTTTATTTCATAGCAACAATACTTACACGACACATCTGCAGGTCCACATAATCATTTCCATTTCGCCTTTACTGTCGCACCCTCATTATCTCTTTGAAATAGACACACACATACTGCTTTGAACTCTCAAACATACATACACACACACATATTTCCTCATTCAATCACACACATTGACACACACACACATGCACGCACGCACGCACACTCACTAAATCAAAGCCCTTTTTGTTCCGATTATTAATTTGTTCATTAATTATTATAATGAAGCATTACATCAATCAAATACTTACTGATGGCTTTAATTAAAACTTCTAATGTGATTTTCGAGGTAATCACTAAAATATAACATGGCAGATTCACGACTATAATTAACAGGGGATAATAAACTTTGCAGTGAAACACGTGTGTGAGTGAGTGAGTGAGTGACCCTCGTAAATGATGGAGCTAAGCCTCTCGCTAAGTATTTAATCTACTTTGGGTGGCCAAGTTGTTTAGATTTATTTACCTCATTACTGCCAGGGTTGTAATTATCTAGAGTTGTTCATTACTTTTCTGGTCGGTTTTCTATCTAGAAATATATGGATCTGTCTGTTTGATCTGCCGGTCTATCTCCTATCTTCTTATATAATTATTTGTGTCTATCTATTTATCTATCTTGCATGATATCAGACAATTCAGAGTGAAATATTGCATAGAGGCGTACATTGTGTTAGTTATCAATGTTGGAGTGTACAACATATTAGTTGTAGGTAGGATATTACTGACAATCTTCAACACATCCTGTACTACCTCCATAATTTCAACTCGGTCTGTAAATCTATCCATCCATCTATTGCCAGACGATATTATTATTTTCGAAGGGATGGTCACCAATGAATTGCCTCCATGCACCTCTGTCATCCGGCGCCCCTCCTCCCACCCAACACCAACTTCACTCATATACCTCACAACTCCATCCTTCCACCTCACGCTCGGTCTGATCTTCATCTCTGACCTTCCACCTCACTCACGCACACTTCGTTAGTCATTCTCTCGCTCCCTATGACCAAACCACCTCAAGGTGTTCCTTTCACACTCTCCACCAAATCTTCATCCACAAAACAACACTCTTGTTCTTCTTGATTTGTCTCTATCTCTCCATGTAACTCCAGACGCGCTTCTACAATAACACATTTCCACCCCTCTCACTCTTGACTAAGTCTCTTCAAGAACATCCATGCTTCACTTCCGTACGTCAATGTCGGGATTCCCACAATATCATGCAGTGACATATTTACTTCTATGCTCTCCACCCTACTCCTTGTTACTGCTTCCAACATTCCTACATCCATTTTTCCTTGTTGTACTCTCACCCGCACTTCGTCGTCCATACTCCCATATTTATTCATCACACTGCCCAAATACTTAAATGAGCTGAAATTCTCCATAACCTGATCATCCAACCTCCCCTCACACTATGTGACTGCACCCCTTTCTAAAACCATAACCATATTCTTCCCCACATTTACCTTCAGTTCTGTTTCTCACACACAGTTCCAAACATACTTACCAGACCCTGCAACTCCAACTTATTATCACTCATCAGAACTGTATCATCAGCTAACAGCAGCACATGCAGCTTCCACTCACTCCCTTCCCTTATCAGGGGTATACCAATATCCACTGCTCTTCCTTGTATTTATTTCATGACTCCGCCCATATACAGTATATACTGAAGAACCTTGGGGACATCACGCACTCTTGCTTTAACCCCATATTCAGGTCAAGGAACTTGCTCTGTGCATTCTCCAAATGCACTGACGCCTTTGCACCCTCGTACATGTTCTTCACCTCTTTCAACAACTTACCAACTACTCCGTATATTCTCAATACTTTCCACAAAGCCTTTCAGTCAACTCTGTCGTAGGCTTTCTCCAAGTCCATAAAGGTAGCTTTCAACTGTTGTCCCTTCTCCAGATATTTCTCAACACTATATACTATACATGAGGAAAAATAAACTTCTAGTAGACATATACAAGCCTTTATCTTCAAAGTTTTGCTCATTGTGGTTCAACCAGTAAAGGAAAATTGATATAAAGTTGAGGTGTGTCACCGGTTTGGTCCGTGGGTGTACTGCCATCAGAGTACGGTCAGGCTCAGGCATGTGTACAGGGTGACGCACACGTCGATTACCCAGTGGATCAAGGGCAGATTTATATTTACATATCTATAATGATTTTAGTTTCCTCCCTAGACCTCCATAAAACTTAAACAAATTCCCCCAAGACCCCCCATCAAAGTGTATTTGGTAATTTTTCGGTAGAAAAATGCCTCGGCCAATTCCGGTTCCTCTTATAATGCAGGCTTGTTGTCACTCATCAGGACAAAATCGGAACCTAAATGGCACGAAAGGTCACAATATCGCCAAACTAATGGGGCGAATGTTTTAAAATGTCAAAACTAATGGGGCTAAATATGAGGAAAAAGGCCGCCCCTAGGAAAAAAAATAAAAAATTAAGTTAGAGCGTACTCTGGGTTAAGGGACTTCTCTGCCACCCTGTATTGAGCCTCACCTGCAGTAAAGGAAGCGCAAGACTGCCATTCTCACGGTGTTTTTTATAGCTTGTTGTGGATTTTAACTTGCACTTTACGGGGCCCCCACCCCATATTTGCAGGTATTGTCCTCAATTACTGGATGTATGTACAAACGTCATCAACTCCTGGTACCTTCTTATTGTACCTAGAGCGACGAATACGGCTCTTGAGTCTGAAAGTTATGTTTTTGACCAAGCATAACTAGTCAAAATCGGTTTAGGTTAGTAAAAACGCCGACTAGAGATTAAGTGCCTCATTAAAACTCTTCGTGGGATGTTCAGCCAATCACAGATATCAGACTTTAGGAACATTTCTCTCAGAGGATGCCCATGATTCCTGAAGTGAACTACATTTAACAACTGGTTACCAGGATAAAGTCACATTATACCTACTGATAACCCTTTCAGTATTCTTCTACTTTATTCTGGCTGTTATCTAACGATTAAGAACGAGCCTGCAGGAGTTAAAAGGATAACTTAGATGGAGTCTACCCCAATGTTTGCTACAGGTCCATCCTAAGCTGTATAGACTCTTCCAGTATTAGCAAGAATAATATGTCAACATACGCTACGTTCCTTGTTTTTGGTTCAACAAAAGGGCCTCTGAACGGACAGACCAGTAGGCGATGACTGGCATATGTCAAAGGAATCGATACAATATTCCACGTAGAATGAACGAATGATTGGCGGAGAGAGAGAGAGAGAGAGAGAGAGAGAGAGAGAGAGAGAGAGAGAGAGAGAGAAAGAGAGAGAGAGAGAGAAAGAGAGGACACAAGAAAGTAGAAGGTCGGGATGTTATAGTACAACAATAAAAATAAAAAAACGAATAGAAAGTAAGAGAATGGCTGGGCAGTTACAATATAGGACAGCCAAATAATGAAGACCATTTCGTTCTGTTAAAGCATTTAAATATAAGTATGGATGCTAAGCTATTACGGACGCTTCGGAGCTAAATATGTTGTAAACAATGTATTCTGGGTTTTATATAATGTAGAAACACCGAGAGACATGGCAGTTCTTATTTTCCCGTTTATTTCCGAGCAATCAGCTACTAAAAGACTAAACTTTCCGCCAAGTTTAACAACATCGATTATTGTAGGCTATGTGTATGTGAGGTGGAAGTGGAGGCCATTGTGGTGTACATTACAAAGGATGGGCTTCATTAACTGGATGGTGCTGTTATATTGGAAGTACTGTACCATCAGTAGCACTTTTTACATACATCGGGTAAGAATATGGCAGGCTTAATACAGACCGTCTACCTCTTGTTGTTGTTGTTATTTTTGTTACGGTGGTAGTGAGTTGTTGTAGGTGTATTGTCAATGGTGGTGGTGGTGGTAGTGTTGTTATAGATTTTGCTGTTGGTGTTGTTATTGTAATATATATACGGTGTGTGTGTATGTATATATACATATATATATATATATATATATATATATATATATATATATTTATTATATATATATATATATATATATATATATATATATATATATATATATATATATACCGTATATACTGTATATACAGTATATATAAATATATATATATATATATATATATATATATATATATATATATATATATATTTTAGATATATATATATATATAAAACACCAGAGAAAGCAGCACCACGCCTTCACCACCACCAAGCGATTTTCCCGCACTTCCCACCACACCTCATAGAAAAAAAAGAAACAACCACCACCCCACCAAGATGTGCCCGGGTAGCATCTATTAATAGTGCACGCCCTCCAACACCCGGGAAGAACCTGACCATCACCATCAACAATCCTGATGCACACCGGAGAAGGAAAGATGCAAAGGAAAAGCAACCAATGAAAAGACTCCATAGACACCATACCTCCATTCTACTTCTAAGCCGCATCACCTCACCGCTTCACCGTGAGGCCAGGAGGGACTACCCCAAATACCCCATAAGTTCCCCCCCCCCCCCCCCGCATCTGTACCTTTATTAACCGAGATGGACCTGCAGGAAGAACCCAACAAAAGGTATGACCACCGCAGGCAAATTAACCCTGTCCCACATAAGTTGCTAAGTTACTGATGGGGTGGCGGAGCACCCAGTATCTCCCTCACAGCACTCTCTATGACACTGAGGTACCGGTAGAAGTCGGAGGTATTTGGGGTTGCCACCAACCGACAGATTTATATCTAACTTACCTAACTTATTAAGCTCAATATGACGCAAATGCGTCATATAACTTACTTATTTAGCTACTTCACTAAGTTCATGTGACGCGATCTCGTCATATGATACTCTTGGGAATACCGCCATATGGTACGATCGCATCATAGATGTCATGACAGTTGGACAGCTCTTAGTTACCTATCACTGGAAGGTATCTCATAGCTGGAAGATTTTGGCCCCTTTTAATATTGGGGTAAAACCCAGAAAACACTGGTGATAAAGCATTGCAGTACAGTGCTTCCAATCTTATTTAACATCGTGGCTCATCAAAAGAATTTGTTATTAAACTTTACTGGAGGCTACCTAATATCCGTTCCTCTGCCTCGATCTGGCGTTGTTATCAATAAAGAATGCTGATTTGTCAAGCGCTCTATTAGTAACAAACCACCCCTGTCGTATTAACAGTTCACGCTCTGGCTGGACCCTGGGAGATACCGTCCTGCATAACGGCACTCAACTAAAGAGTTCCTCCGATACGGAATCCTAGGCACTTGCTCAGGGGTACGATATCGGTAAAGGCCAAAAATTCCTTATCAACCCAGTCACTGAAAGACTCTTATAACGGTCAGAACAGTTATGAGACGTTGCGTCACAAACAACCCTCTGACATTAGTTCGATGACGTGTTGCAGATGCACTGGCATATTGCACAAAACATTTAAGGCCCAACACCCAAGAGTACTGGAAGGTCTGCATCAAAACTCTTATATCGGTCAGAGTAGTTAGCAGGTCCTCTCCTACGTTAGCTCGATAATACTATACAGATGCACTGGTATATTGTATGTATTATTCAAGACCCAACACTCAAGAGTTCGAGTCTCCATCTACGATCATCCAGCCACATCAGGATAACCACCACGGCCCAGATTCTCACCAGAAGACTTCAGAGTGCTCAGACATATAATATATAGTGAAAGCCCTTTATAAGTACTAGTGACACTACACACCTTATTGATAAAAGGAAGTACTAAATTAAATCTTTATATCTCCTTTATATGCTACTGAAAACGCATAAGAAGTACTAGTGATAATCAATTGTTAATAGAAGTACTTAGTGTTGAAGCAGGAGATATATATTTATATATAAAATAGCAAAAGAGTAAAAGTACTAGTGACGCGCTTTATATAAAAGGAGGTACTTGAGTGACTTCATAATATTATTTATTCTGGAATTTGAAACGCAATTGAAGTACTAGTGATGTCCACTTAGTTTAGGGAAGTACTTAAATTGCAGTTCTAAATATTCATACAAAGTGAAAGATTGTAAGCATAATAGTTAACCCATAACAAAGCAAATACTTAATAATATACCTGTGTCGCGCCTTAAAACAAAGTACAAGTGTCCTACCTCGATTGAAGGGAGTACTAAGCTATATCGAGTTTAACAAGTACAAGTGTAATACCTCGATTGAAGGGAGTACTAAGCTATATCGTGTTTACCAAGTACAAGTGTAATACCTCGATTAAAGGGAGTACTAAGCTATATCGTGTTTACCAAGTACAAATGTAATACCTCGATTGAAGAGAGTACTAAGATATATTGTGTATATATTGTATAGTGTAATACCTCGACTGAAGGGCGAATTATCCAAGAAAAAAGTCTTAAGAGTGAACGAAGATTGTGGAACCTCGCCCGTGCATCTTATTTATGTTTTTACCATTTTCTATTATTTAAATGCGATATCTGTGTGTTCAATATAATAATATGAATGTACGTTTTGTTATAATTATCCTCTGAGTCCATTACCTTCTGTTCATGTGTTGAAACGAATTCGGCTTCTCCAGTCAAGAAGAAACTACCTAATGAATCCAATGAACCCCAGTAAAAACCTGGTATAACAATATATAACGGTATATATATATATATATATACAGTATACTATAATTATATATATATATATATATATATATATATATATATATATATATATATATATATATATATATATATATATATATATATATATATATATATATATATATGGCTCTCCTCTTCTACTTCTGACCAATCAAGTGACAAAGTCTACGTCTTTTATATCCTAAATTACCTAGAGCAGTTAGTTTAGCAACCCACCCGTATCCCGGATCGCTTCGGAGATCGGCACAACATTCTTGACTTGTTTCTAACTACTAATCCTTCTTCTTATACTGTCAAAAAAAGAGACATTAAGAATATTGAGAGAAGATGAAGGATTGATTTTTGGATTGTTGAAGTATAAGGGAAAGTCCTCTGGAAGTTCCCGACGGGTAATAAGATGAAGAAAATGGGTTTTGGAAGCATAGGCAACAAGGTTTTCTCTGCACCAATTGGAAATAGCAGTTAGATCAGAAGATAAGTGTCGTTTGACTTCTTTACGTTTGTTTTTGAGAAATTGCGGGCTGGGGCGTTCTGGAAAACTAATTGAGTAGTGTAAGGTAGAGTCATCTGAGTATGAATGGATGTGACTGGAGGTATAGTTGAGAAGATATGTGAAAATTAGAAAGAGAATGGGAGATGCGACAGAGCCCTGAGGAACACCGGAGTTGATAGGATGAGGAAGTGAGCAATGGCCGTCCACAACCACAGCTATGGAATGGCCAGAAAGGAAATTGGAGACAAAGGCACAGATGGAGGGATAGAAACCGAAGGAGGGTACTTTAGAAAATAATGATTTGTGCCAGACTTTATCGAAGGCCTTCGATATGTCTAGCGCAACAGAAAAAGTCTCGCCGAAGTCCCGAAAGGAGGATGACCAAGAGTTAGTAAGATGTGAAAGAAGATCACCAGTAGAGCGACCCTTAAGGAAGCCATACGGGCGATCTGAGAGTAGGTTATGGGAAGATAGATGCTTTAGAAATTTTGAGTTAACAATAGTTTAAAAATCTTTAGAGATGCAAGAAATGAGAAAAATTAGACGATAGTTGGAAAGTTGAGAGCGGTCACCTTTCTTCAGGACAGGTTGAATGAGAGCAAACTTCCTGCAAGCAGGGAAGATGTTAGAGGAGAGACCAGAGACGGAAGAGTTTGCCTAGGCAGGGAGTCAGCACGGAAGCACAGTTTTTTATTACAACAGGAGGAACACCATCCGGTCTGTATGCCTTCTTAGTATTTAACCCAGAGAGGGTGGACAGTATGTCCTTGGAAGTGATCATGATGTTAGACATAAGTAGGAGAGATGGGGGTGGAGAGGGAGGCATAGCACCGGAGTCATCCAAAGTGGAGGTTATAGCGAAAGTGTTAGCAAAGAGTTCAGCTTTGTCAGAGGAAGAAGTAACGGAAGTGCCGTCATAGTGGAAAAGAGGAGGGAAAGATAAAGACAAAAAATTGTTGAAGAGGTTTTTGGCTAGTTACCAAAAGGCTTGGGAAGAGCTAGAATGGATAGTACAGTGCATTTATTATTGATGAAAACATGTTTGGAGAGGCGAAAAACAGATTTGGCTTGATTCCGGGCAAAAACATACGAAGTATGAGATTCTTAAGTTTTAAGGCGACGGTACCATTTGAATGCTTCCTCCTTATTGCGGACAGCAGTAGGGGAAGTGTGGGTAAACCAAGATTTGTTTGCATTAGACCGAGAAAAAGAAAACGGAATATATGCTTCCATGCCTGAGAGGATTTCAGGGTTTGTGTTCTGCACTTTCCGAGGGTTCCTGGCCACGGAAGCAAAAGTCATTCCATGGAAAATCAACGAAGTTTTATTTATTTATTTATTTTTCTATATTCCAACTACTCCCTCTCGGGCTTAGGCTGATGGCCTGTACATTCAACAGTTACACATTGAAAGGTGAAGCCCGTGAAGTCTCGTTCATGTCTAGGAGGTGAGACATGTGAAGCACTTTTAGCTGCAACCAGTCCCTGCCATCTTGCCTTCGCAGGATGAATGGGGCTTAGTTGCCCACTCACGGCTCAAAGCAGCCCCATCTCTGAAGCTGCCTCGCTTCAGTGCTTCACTGTCTCACCTCCTAGGCTCGAACCCTCACTCTCAGAACGCCATCTACTGAGCAATGAACTCACTAGGCATTGTCCCCCTGTAGTCTATTTTGAATATGGGAATATTCATACACTGCTATTTAATTAGGGAACAATGAAGGTATCTATTTGGCGTTTCAGTGGGCTTTGTGGTAATGAACTGATACTAGGTACAGCACAAATTCCATCCTAATAATATCTGCCGAAGAACGTTCCAGTCAGCAGCACCAAAGTGCCACAAACGCCGCCGGAGAGATAGGAGAGGTGACAGAGATAAGTTTATGGTCGGAGGAGCCCAAATGAGAGAGAAGATTTATAGTATAAGCAGAAGGGTTAGAGGTTAGAAATAAGTCAAGAATGTTGGGCCGATCTCTGAAGCAATCCGGGATACGGGTGGGATGCTGAACCAACTGCTCATTTAGGATAAAAAAAACGTAGGCTTGTTCACCAGGTTGGTCAGTAGAATGAGAGCAGAGCCATTGGCGATGGCGAATGTTGAAATCTCCTTGGATGGAGATTTCTGCGTAAGGAGAGATGGATAGAATGTGTTTCACTCTAGAAGTTAGATAGTCAAAGAATTTTGGATAATCAGTAGAATTAGGAGAGAGATAAACAGCACAGAAATATTTAGTTTGAGAGTGACAAGAAAGCTTTAGCCAGAGAGCTGAGAATTTAGAAGAGTCAAAGTTGGGAACAAAAGAGAATGCAAGATTGTTGAACACATAATTATACGCAACATCAACCTTTGGCTTGAAACTGAGGAGTACAAAGGAGTACAAAGTACAAAGGAGTACAAAGGAAATCAAGCAACAACAGATCTAGTGACCCATCTAGGCTGCTTGTCCTCCAAAACACTGAGGATCAAGTGTCCAAACAGTGGTTTAGAGTGGGTAAGGGAACATTGGAAAGGGAACTACTGCCCTGGCACTAATGTCCGTGGCAGGATTAGGAAGTTAGTAGGGGACAGATGGGTTAGTAACTGAGGGGGGGATAAAATAAAGTTATTCATTTACAAACGCAGTCAGTCGCGGGTTTGATGCGAGATATTTGTCTAAGCGGAGTTTAAATGAATCAACGGTGCTGCAGTCTATAACGCCTCGGGGAAGCCCATTCCACAAGTTGACAACTCGATTGAAGAAGAAATTCTTTGATTCGTGTGAGTTAAAAGATTTACCAATAATTTTGCAACCGTTTCCTCGCGTGTAATTAGATTGGTCGATAGTGAAGTACTTACTACAGTTCATATTGTCGATGCCTTTGATGATTTTGAACACTTGAATTAAGTCACCTCTTAATCTGCGCTGGGTTAAAGGAAATAGATTTAATTCTCTAAGACGCTCTTCGTATGGTTTGTTCTTTAGGCTAGGTATCATTTTGGTAACTCTACGTTGAACTCGTTATAGCTTGTTTATATCTTTTTGGTAATAAGGGCACCAGGATTGAACGCAGTATTCCAGAAGAGGGCGGACTAAGGAATTGTAAAGGGTTAGGATAACTTCTTTGGATTTATGCTCAAATGACCTGCCTATAAAGCCAATTATTTTGTTTGCCTTCTTAACAACTTCTGAACATTGTTGACTCGGTTTTAGGTTACTCGATATTGTTACTCCCAGATCGGTTTCTCTGTTTACATTCTTAAGCTGAGTGCCATTCATCGAATAGTTTGCTTTCTCATTTAGGTATCCGATATGTAGTACTTTACATTTATCCGCATTGAAACTCATTTGCCAAATTTGGGCCCAACATGACAATTTATCTAGATTGTGTTGCATATCGTCAACTTGTTCTTTTGAGAGTTCGCTATTTGCAATTTTTGTATCGTCAGCAAATTTTGAGATTGTACAGGTGAGACCCTCATCTATGTCGTTGATGTAAATTAGAAAGAGAATTGGTCCTAGTACCGATCCCTGGGGTACCCCGCTACTTACATTGGTCCATTTAGATGCCTTACCGTTTATGACTACTCTTTGCTTTCTGTCGCTGAGCCAATTTTCTATACATTTCAACACACCGTCTTGTATTCCATGCGCTTTTAGTTTTAGCAGTAAACGTTTGTGGGGAACTTTGTCAAAGGCCTTTTGAAAATCAAGGTATATAATATCTACAGCTTTACTCTCATCGTAGAGGTTGAGGATATCGTGGAAGAAGTCTAAGAGGTTTGTTAAACAGGAACGTTTTTTACGAAAGCCGTGTTGACTATCTTTAAGTAAGTTATTTGCCTCTAAGTGATTTACGAGTCTGTCTCTTATGACCGCTTCTAGCATTTTACATACAATTGAGGTTAAGCTAATTGGATGGTAGTTACTGGGTAGGGATTTGCTGCCTTTTTTTAATATCGGTGTTACGTTGGCTAGCTTCCACTGATCAGGCATAGTCCCAGACTGCAAGGATTCATTGAACAACAATGTCAGTGGTTTGGAGAGCTCATCCTTAGCTTCCTTTAGAACTCTAGACGAGATTGTATCAGGTCCAGGTGTTTTATTTACCTTGAGTTTATCTAAACAATTCAATACTTCTCTCTCTGTAACGGTGATATTGCTTAGAACATCTGAATTATCAATCTGAATCAGCGATGGTGTAGGGATATCACTGAGGTCTTCGGTTGTAAAAACTGATGCAAAGAAGGTATTGAGGGCATTATTCATTTGTACTTCGTCTTTGGTGTATTCTCCATTTTCATCGACTAACGGTCCAACAGTTGAAGTAACTACTTTTTTCTTTCTGATATAACTATAGAATTCTTTCAGGTTTGTTTTACTTTGATTTGCAACATGTAACTCCAGGGTCTTTTTACTTTGCTTAATTAACTTTTTGGCTTTGCGTCGTAGCTCTACAAATTTCACCCGTTCTTCGTCATTTTGTGAGGATTTTAATCTATCATTAGCAAATTTTTTAGCAAGCAGACAGTCTGAAATATCTTTATTCCACCATTTGGGCTTATCATTATGACCTGGACGCCGTATTTTCGATGGTATGCAGTCTTGCACAGCCTTAAGGCTGGTGGTTGTGAAACACTCCCAAGATGTATTTATGTCGTTATTGTTAGTCAGAAAGCTCCAGTCGGTTTCTTTAAGCTTTGATTTAAGTTTATGAAAAATTGCTTTCTTGAAATTAGGGACTTTCTCAATGCTGCTATTTGATTTGTTACTAGTAAACTTTAAAGTGAAAGTTATCGTACGATGGTCGCTGTTACTGAATTCATCACCAACATTCAAATTCTCTATTAATTCTTCTTTTGTTGCGAGTACAAGGTCAAGCATATTATTACCACGGGTCGTCGGAGATTGTACAAATTGAAAAAGTGAACTCTCTTGCAAGTTAGCATAGAGGTCGTGTCCAGAGTGTGAAGTAAGAATATCGCCCCATTTAGTCACGGGTAAGTTGAAATCGCCAAGAATTACGGTATCTTGTATGTTAGTTATTTCTGCAATTTGTTCATAAATTTCACTGTCAGTTTGCACTAATTGAGCTGGGGGTCTGTATAATAAAGCTAGTGTTATTTTAGTTCCTCGTTTATTATTTAATAGTACGTAGGATATGTCTATATTCGCAATTTGAGGTTTTGACATTAAGACGGGATTAAGACTTTCCTTTATAAAAAACAGAACTCCTCCTCCATTTTTATTGATCCGACTATTCTCAAACATTGTATAACCAGGAAGCGTATATTCGGCTAAAAAGGATAGAGATAGTAGGAGGATACAGAGAAGGGCTTGTTGTCAGTAGTCCCAGACACCTGAGTTTCGGTGAGAAAGAGCAAATCAGGGTTGGCAGAGGAGAGGTGGTGTTCCACAGAGTGGAAGTTAGATGAAAGACCGTGAATATTACATAATTAATAGTAAGAGTAGAAGGTAGTGGTCCAGGGGAGTCGATACCAGGAGCCAAACCAATGGGAGCATTTCTGGTCCCCCCCCCCCCCCAGGGGACTCCGAGGCGGGTCATGTATTCATAATAATTCGTTTGAAGAAGGATAGTGTAGTATATAATTATGGTGTTTGAAGTATAATGTATGGATAGGAGGAGAAGGTGTTTTGGAGGGCAGGCTGGCGTTGCCCTCAATAATGATGAGGCACAGAAAGGATCAGCTAGGAAGACCAGGTGGTGAAACAAGAGCTCCAGCTGTCCTTATCAGCCACCTAGCACTCCCTGGGAGTACCGCCCTGTTTGGCTGGTGCCTACAGCCTCCTCCTAAGAATTTTGGAGGTGGAATTCTAGATTGCAAAGAATCGGTGAGTGAATGTGAGTTAATTATACGAAAGGCTTTCTTTTCTACTTTGTCTAGGAGTGCTGTGTGAAACGATCCTCCCCACACATGTGAACAATACTCAATACAAGGACGCACTGTGCCCCTGTACAGAGCAAGAAGATGTACAGGGGTAAAGAACCACTTGGGCAGTTGAGCACACCCAGCTTCTGGGAAGCCGTCTTAGCAAGAGAGGTAATATGGTCTTTCCAAGAGAGATCAGAAGAAAAAGAGATACCGAAGATACTGAGAGAAGATGAGGGGTTGATTTTTGTATTGTTGAAGTATAAGGTACAGTCCTCTGGGAGGTTTTCATGGGTAGATAAATGGAGATATTTATTTTTGGAAGCATTGAAAGTAACAAGATTTTCTCTGCACCAAATGGAAATGGTTGTTAGATTTGAAGATAAGTGTTCTATGGCTTCATCATGTAAGTTTTTTAGGGATTGCTTGCTGGGGCGTTCTGGAAAACTAGTTGAATTGTGTAAGGTAGAGTCGTCAGCATATGAATGGATAAGACTGGAGATACAGTTGAGAAGATAATTTATGAATATTAGTAAGAGAAGGAGATAGGACAGAACCATGAGGAACACTGGAGTTGATAGGGTGAGAAAGTGAACAATGGCCGTCCACAACGCAGCAATGGATTGGCCAGAAAGGAAATTAGAGCTAAAGGCACAGACGGAGGGATAGAAACCAAAGGAGGGTAGTTTAGAAATTAGAGATTTGTGCCAGACTATCGAAGGCCTTCGATATGTCTAGCACAATAGAAAAGGATTAATCGAAATCCCGAATGGAGGATGACCAAGAGTTAGTAAGATATGAAAGAAAATCACCAGTAGAGCGACCCATAAGGAAGCCATACTGGCGATCTAAAAGTAAATAATGAGAAGAGAAATGCTTAAGAAATTTTGAAGTAAGAATAGTTGAACAAACTTTAGAGATGTAAGAAATGAGAGCAATTGAACGATAATTGGAGGGTTGAGAGTTGTCACCCTTCTTTGAGACAGGTTTAACGAGAGCAATCTTCCAGCAAGAAGGGAAGACGTTAGAGGAGAGACATAGAGGGAAGAGTTTGCCTAGGCAGGGAGTTAGCACGGAAGCACAGTTTTTTAGTACAACAGTAGGAACACCGTCTGGACCATACACCTTCTTAGTATTTAACCCAGAGAGGGTAGAAAGTACATCTTTAGAACAGATTTGGATATTAGGCATTAGTAGGATAGAGGGGGGTGGAGAGGGAGGAATAGCACCAGAATCATCCAAAGTGGAATTTCTACCGTAATTTTGAGCAAAGAGTTCAGCTTTGTTATAGGAAGAAGTGATGGTTGTGCCATCAGAGTGGAAAAGGGGAGGGAAAGACGAGGGAGAACAATTGTTGGAGAAGCTTTTGGCTAGATGCCAGAAAGCTTGGGAAGAGCTGGAGTTGGATAGTTGTTGTTGTTGTTGTTGTTCCCCAAGCAGTTGGATAGTTCAGTGTATTTATTTGAGATGAAATCGTATTTGGTGAGTCGAAGGAAAGATTTGGATTGGTTCCAGGCAGAAACATAGGAAGAATGAGATTCTTGAGTTTGAAGGCATCAGTGCCGTTTGAATGCTTTCCAATGACACCAGAACTATCCTTCTACGACCACGCGTTCTCTTGCAACGATCGTGCAAGACGAAGGACAAATCCTAAAATACGGTAATTTCCTTACATAATTCCCTCTGTAGCGAGGCAGTGAGTGTGGGTGTGTGTGGAGTAGGGCCTAGTGCTGGCGCAGGAGCCGTGCCGAATGGTCAGAGCCGACCTACGCTCCTCCCACCGCTCGTCTCTCTCAGAGCCAAATATTGCTCAGAATTGCACACCGCCTTAAGTCGGTCCCCACCACATAGTCCTTTCTTCTCTAGACCGACTTAAGTCCGGCCCAGCTAGACAAGGGTTAAAGAAGGACTGAAACCTCCCATGCTCGGGGTTTGTAACTTGAGTATGAAGGATTAACTTGAGTCCTGGGCTAAAATGACTTCTTGATGGGCTAGAGACACGATCTCGCGGTCCAAATAGGGGTTTTTGAGGACGGCGAGCTCAATAGCGACATTTTCAACACCACCGGGGTCATCTTCAAGGTCAAATGGTCATATTTCAAGGTCAAATTAGTGAATTTTGGTATCCATCTGCACGACGAATCCAAACAGCCTTGGACAGCAGACTGTACAAGTTTCACTAGGCTGGAGGAGGCCAGCAAAATTATATCTACCTGCGCATGGCAAGGAGGTGGTGGCCGTAAGCTGAATCTAACTCAGCAAACTGCTGAAGCCTTCACTGTGTCCACACGTAATAATGTGGATGCTGCCAAAATTGCTTCTGGCAGAGAAAGACTTTGACTACGTTCTTCCTGCTATATTCGCAGATGAAGCCTTGGAAACGTTTTTCGGCAAAGCCAGGCAAAGAAGCGGTGGAAACTTCTACATTGACGTAGTTGACATTATGGATGCAGCTAAAATTGCAAATTTGCAGACACTCATTAAGCATGACATTATGCCAGAATCTAGTTCTCGTGTGCTTGATTGCGACAAAAATTGTACTACTTCCATAAATCCAGATGAGCGAAGTGAACTCATTGACGAGATCACTCCTCAAGGCACTCAGGAACTCTTGAGGTCTGATGATACCCTTAAGCATAAAGTTGTTTATTTGGCCAGACACCTTGTTCATAAATATGGTGATAGCACTAGTATGGAGAAGATCATTGATGATGATGGTAACGAGGTGTCATCTGAGTTCCTAGATAATTTGAATAGAGGTGGACTGAGTGTGCCGACTATGTCAACCGTCTTTTTTGTACATAATGCCTATAATTTGCATGACAAGACTAAAATGTGTCGCCGCTTTCATTTTGCTGAGCTGTTATCCTTTGTAGATGCACCTGTATCTAGTAGTAATGCTGCATGTATTACTTTAGCTAACATTCTATTGAAAGCTCATGTCCTCAATGTAAGTGACAAAGAAAAGGCTGTGTGATGCCTCAGGAGGCAAGAAAAGCTCTCCAACTAGATATAGCTCTCCAACTAGTGATAGACATAGACATAGTTCTAATAGACATAGTGTTGTGATATGCCCATAATGTTTATGTAATACGATATATGATAATAAATATCAAATTTTGACAGCTCTACAAACTTGCCTCTTATTACAATCAGCCATCTCTCACCGTTTATGAGTTAGACACAAAAAACGGGCAAAAATTACCAAAATTCACTAATTTGACCTTGAAGTATGACCTTTCGGCCTTGAAGATTACTCCAGGTGGTGTTGAAAATGTCGCTAGTGAACTCGCCGTCCTCAAAAACCCCTATTTGGACTCCGAGATCGTGTCTCTAGCCTTTCTAGAAGTCATTTTAGCCCAGGACTCAAGTTAATCCTTCATACTCAAGTTACAAACCCCGAGCATGGGAGGTTTCAGTCCTTCTTTAAAGGAGTCTATGGATAATAAATATCAAATTTGGACAGCTCTACAAACTTGCCTCTTATTACAATCAGCCATCTCTCACCGTTTATGAGTTAGACACAAAAAACGGGCAAAAATTACCAAAATTCACTAATTTGACCTTGAAATATGACCTTTTGACCTTGAAGATGACCCCAGGTGGTGTTGAAAATGTCGCTAGTGAACTCGCCGTCCTCAAAAAGCCCTATTTGGACCCCGAGATCGTGTCTCTAGCCCTTCTAGAAGTCATTTTAGCCCAGGACTCAAGTTAATCCTTCAGACTCAAGTTAAAAACCCCGAGGTCGTGACGTTCCAGTCCTTCTTTAAAGGAGTCTATGGCACTAACATATCCATGAAACCAAACAACAACAACTAAGTAGCCTACTGGGGTATTGGTATAAAGGGCATACTACACAAACAAATTAATATACATGTCACGAAATATGAGCAGGATGTAGGCTACTACAGGTAAATGCATTTTTGATACTGTAAAAGCGGGAAGAAATGTGTAAGAACTACATATAAGTATACAGTATAGGGTGAAGGTAAATAAGCAGTAACCCAGAAATATTTAAGTGAAGTGGTTGTCGTTCATCATCATCATCATCATCACCATCAGCCTGAGTTAGTCCACTGCAGGACAAAGACCTCTACTAAATGTTTCCACTCCAACCGGTCAGATGTTAGCCTGTTCCATCCTACCCCAGCGAACTTTCGGATCTCATCCCTCCATCTACCCCTTCCTCTAGTTCCATCCCTAGGTTCCCATTATGTTGCTCTAGTTGTCCATCTGTTATCATCTCTTCTGAATATATAACTTGCCCTGGACCATTTTCCTCTTGTTTATGGTACTGAGAATATCTTCTACTTTTGTTTGTTCTCTTATCCAAGAGGCTCTCTTCTTATTTCTCCATGTTATGCCTAACATTATCCTCTCCATTCCTCCTCTTGTTTGTACATATTATGTAAGCTGAATAACCACTAGATGTGGAAATAAATATTATTATTATTATTATTATTATTGGGGACTCCTAAGTTTACGTTCTAGACACTTTGTTATACTCCAAGTCTCTGATCCATAAATTAGTACAGGAAGGACACATTGGTTGTATACTTTCCTTTTTAATGAAAGGGATTGCTTGCTTTCATAATGGAGCTCTGTTTACCAAATGCACTCCATCTAATGCCTATCCTTCGCTATATTTCTCTAGAGTGATCTGAGTTTGCCTTTATAACCTGGCCTAGGTATAATTATTATGTATTCTTCGGCTGCTTCATCACTTCATCTTTTATTGTGTATTTGTTGGGGTTGCACAAGATGATTATATATAACCTTGTTTTTTGTATCTATTAATTTTAAATCCTGCCTTAAGGTGTTCTATGTTCAAATCTTCCATAATTTGTTGTAACTCTTACAAGTTGCTGAACAAATTATGTCATCAGCGAATCTGAGGTTCCTTAAGGGGCTTTCCCACATTCATGATTTTCATCGCCGATCCAACATAATTGCCCATAATCGTATGAAGTCGCATATAAAATTTGTATAATCTCATGACTCGCCGATAGATCTCATGCATCGCAGAAGGTGTCGCATTGCATGAGTCGTGTCTAACTTTGGAAATTTCAAAAGAACTCACAACTGGCTACGATGCTCATGAGTCATCGTAAGCCGCTCCAATATGTTGCCAAATATTTGCCGGTGCGTCGGCAAGTAGTCTTATGCATCGGCGATGGCCTCGTATGGCCTCCTCGCATGAAAAACCAATTTATACCGACACAAACTGTCATACGATGACTCTCAGAGCCATAGGATTAGTCTGAAAATCAATCGGCGCATAATCAACGCATAATCTGCAACATATAAGATGGTTATCGCATAACTTGCCGAAAGTATACCCTGGCCTGGTATGCTCAACACGAGGGTGCACGACGTGCACGAGGATGTTGTCGATATGCACAATTGGATGAGATTGCCATCGCCGATGCTTGAGACACAAATCGTCGATTTACACAAAAATGTGGTGGTGGTTATGGTGTTGGTTATGGTTGTGGTGGTAATGGGGGTGCATGGCCATGGTGATGGTGTATGGTAATGCTGGTGCATAGCCGTGGTGGTGGTTGTGGTAGAGGTAGCGCCAGCGAACTTGTCAATAATTTTGACACCTTAATTTCTTATAACTCGAAATCAATTAAAGCAATCAAACTGACATTTCTATTATTTGGGAAGAGTCTATCAGGAAATAAGTGTGGATATTTACAGCCAGTTTGCTCTAGGCCCTTTTGAGTTACAGAGAGTTCAGGGATCAAGATTATTGTCAAATTCGTTGGCGCAACATATAGTCATGGTTGTTTTTGTTGTGTATATGGTGGTTGTGGTTGGTAATTGGTGGTGAGAGTGTGTGGGTGTGGTAGTAGTTCGGTGGTGGTGGTTGTGGTAGTTGGGTGGTTGTGGTGGCTGGGTAATGGTGGTGGTAGCTTGATGGTATTTGTGGTAGTTTGGTGGTGGTTATGTTGGTTGTGATAGTTTGTTCTGGTTAGTGGTGGTTGATTGTTATGGGTCTTGAAGGAGATTGAAGGTAGATTATGTGTATCTGCTCTGTATCGGGGCACAGTGCGCCCCTTTATATAGTACCGTAAACTCACGCAAGTTTGGATATTGACTTTACAGACCATGATTATATAACACAGGAACTAAAGCTAAATGTGTCTATTAATATAATTATATATATAATATATATATATATATATATATATATATATATATATATATATATATATATATATAAGGGGAGGTGTGGTGGAGTGGTCTTGCCACTGGCCTGGTAATCCAAAGGTCCCGGGTTCAAATCCCGATGTATCAATGGGAAGATATTATTGGGATGGAATTTGTGCTGTACCTAGTATCAGTGCATTACCACAAGCCCACCGAAACGTCAATAAAATACCCTCATTGTTCCCTGATTAAATAGCACTGTATGAATATTCACATATTCAAAATATGCTATAGGGGTGCAATGCCTGGTGAGTTATCTGCTCAACAGGTGGCGTTGTGTGTGTGTAAGTGTGAGAGTCCGAGTGTAGGTGGTGAGACAGTGAAGCACGGGAACGAGGTGGCTTCAGAAATGGGGTCGTTTCGGGCCATGAGTGAGCACCGTGCCTCATGTGAAGGCAAGATGGCAGGTGCTCGTTGTACTCTACGTGCTTCACATGTCTCACTCCCTAGACTGGAACAAGACCTCACGGGCTTCACTGTTCATTGTAAAGCGGTGAATGTTAAGGCTCTCAGCCTATGCCCGAGAGGAAGTAAGTTGGAATATAGAAAAAAAAAAAAAAAAAAAAAAAAAAATATATATATATATATATTTATATATTATATACTGTATATATATATATATACAGTATATTTATATATATATACATATATATAGGCCTATATAACATATTTTCGCCCAGGACATAAATAGGTACAGAGTACAAATAAATAGAACAAACATAATAAAAGAAAAGAAAAAGCTTGAAAATGTGCTGATAAATTCATATATTATCGCTTACGAACCCTTTCCTTTGTCCTTCTCATCTATGTACTGTATGTATCTCCTGTATTTAATTATCTCATTTATTAATTGACAGAATTATTTGTTTTTTGGTGTTTTGTAATCACTGTTCAGTTTTTAATGCCATAGATTTGAAAATAATATTATTGTACCATTACAAAAACAATTATTATGACAAAAGAGTAAAACATAGATTTTTACCTCATCTTGTGTCTAGGCTGAACGTTAGGTGTTGACAACTTATGTTTCAGAAAATTAAGTCGGTGTCATATATTTTCGCATACATATCGTTCGTTTTCATTTGTGAGTGAGGTCGGCTGATATATTAAAAAATTGGGGAAATTGTTTTATAACATATATTAATTGACGTGTGCCACTTTGTTCATTATGTGTTGCTGGAATAATAATTATATTTAGCCCATCATATCAGAAATGATTTACAGATTCCATAGAGACCATATAACAAATATATATATTGATAAATAAGGGAGATAGTAATGGGGGTGATTCGTTTCTGTGTGTGTTTATCATATTATGTGTGTAAGGATGTTTCAGGGCAGTAGTTACCTTTCTAATTTTCCATTACCCACTCTAAACCACAGTTTGGACACTTGATCCTCAGTGCTTTGGAGGACAAGCAGCCTAGAAGGGTCGCAAGATTGCTTGATTTCCTTTGTATTCCTTCACCTGCTGCGCATATAAAACACCCAACAATTGCAGCCGTTGATTTACTATATTAAAGTGAAGCCACAATAAATCAAAATCACGTATGCCCTGCCTAGACATTGCTGGGAATTGACAAGCACCGAAGGTCTAGGTGAGAATGGTGTTGGGCCTCGCAAATGCTGTTTATATATCAGCATACAAGGGGGGTGGGGGTAAGGGATAATATACCTGAGAAAAATTAGAAAGTCTCACATTACCATCGTTTATGTCTGCAACATCGCCGACGTCTTGCCAACTATTTGCCGATTCCTCGGCAAATATGGGCCGAGGAATCTTCGACAAATCAAATCGCATGAAGTCGTGCTGTAACGGTTTTCTGAAATTCAAATATTACCTTCGTCGTACGGTGTTGCAGACGACATCGGCGGCGAGCCATCGCATATGTTGCAGACGATATCGGCGAGCCATCGCATATGTTGCAGATGATATTGCCGAGTGATCGGCGACAGTCATATTTTAACGGTTATTTATAATCAATCAATCGTGCCCAGTCGTTACGAAAGTCATACGATAACCAGTCGGCGACGGAAAAATCGTGTCAAGTCGTGAATGTGGGAAAGCCCTTTTAGTAAACATATAGGCCTACCAGCAGAGGGAGAGAGAGATATCTTCGGTAGTGTGATTGGATAGAGAACTGCATAATAGTCGAGGGCCGTATGTGATCTTTTCTGAATTAAATGACGATAATTGTCAATATACATTTTCATACTCGGTGTAGGTCTATATTATATGACAATGAATGTGAGGAAATTATATTTTGTTACTTGGGGTTCTAGGTTACCTATATAATATCAGGTAAGATATAACGACGTAGCCTTGTGCTGAATGAGTTTTGGATTAGCTATATTTAATATTAAAGATTACGGATGACGTCGATAATCCTCAATGGCTTTTTGTCATTAGTTAATTTGATTGAGGTTAACAAACGTAAAATATTGCTATACTTCCTGTCCATTTGTAATTCCCCGTGTGTGTGTGTGTGTGTGTGTGCGTGTTTGCAAGATGTCTCAAGAACCAACCTTATTCAATTCTTTGCGAATCCTCTTGAATAGCTGAATTTATTAGAATTAGGATTTAACATTGACCTTATCCGACCGGCCACTGTTAATGAAAACCCATAATATAATCATGAACCACTGTTCTTCAATACAACCCACCGAATAATATCATATACCTTTTTTATACTCTTGATTATCAACAGTGTATTAGTGTTTCAAGAATATTACAATAAACAAACATCGGTCACCAAATTTCGTGTTATTAGATAAATGGATATCAATTGTGGTTATGTGGTATAGTTATAACTGTCTTGATGGTGTAATGGTTAGAGTGTGTAAGTTATGTGTGTGATATCCTGGGTTTAAATCTTGGGAGATTCACATGCATTCGTTAATTTCATTTGGGGTGTTATTGGTGTTAAGAACGATGTCAACAATAATTACGGGAATACGTTTTTTGGGATAATGACATTATAAGAGAGGGTAAAACTTCCACCCCCAATCATATATTTACAGTCGTTTCCAAAATGTCCATAGAAGACCTGTGAGTAACTATGAAGTTCCACAACTAAAATTAAGAACTTTGAGCTAAAACCTGCTGTCACATACCATACCGTATATCTTATAGCTGACCCCGAGCCCTTAAGAATCAACATGTTTTTTACAAAATCTCCCATACATTACTTTCGAATGGTATATGTTGGTGTATATCAACATGCAATTCACACGGAAGTCCTACTTTATTCTACGTGGATCTCGACTAGAACGTTCATAATTGGAATTTTGAGGTTTTATGACGTTCGCCCCTTCTCTGATATCTACATATCCCCCTCTACCAAGCGTCCTTCCTATCTGTACTCCAACATTATCTTACTCTCAACTCGCGCCTTAAGGGAGCCCAACTCGATTTTTTTCTCTTTCTCTCCCTCTCTCTTTGGCTTGTATCCATTAGACCCCTTCAGCCTACTGTTTTAAGACGTTTACCCCCATCCAGGTGTCAATATTTTCCTGGTGAGCGGTAGCGAGCCAGCATTTATATATATTGTTTTGACAGCAAGCTAAATTTGTACATTTTTCGATAGAAAAATTTCTCCGACGAAGCCGGATTTCTCCATACAATGCTGGCTCACTATCGCTCGCCAGGAAGAAATCGAACCTGCATGGGGATAAACGTCTTAAACCAGTTGGCTGAATGGGGCCGAATGGATGCAAGCTAGCGAAAAAGAGAAAAGGAGAGAAAGATAAAACAACAAAAAACGGTGACCCCCCTTAACCCCGTACTTGGTGGTGTCCGGGTCCAGCACAGACAGTAGGGCGAGGCTGGTGTTGGGCGCTACCGTCTCCGCCACCGAGACCCGCCACTCCCGCCGCTTGAACCTCGGACCCACGTCGTTCTCGTCACCCAGCGAAACCACCACCGTCCCCGTCCCTGTGGGCATGGAGAGAAGGGTTATGTAAGGTGTGGAGAGCTGGGTTATGTAAGGTGTGGAGAGAAGGGTTATGTAAGGTGTGGAGAGCTGGGTTATGTAAGGTGTGGAGAGCTGGGTTGTGTAAGGTGTGGAGAGGGCACTGGCAGATAGAAAAGGGTTGGATGATTTGTACGTGGATGAAAAATGATGATTAATAAATATGATAAGAGAATTGTGGTATTTGAGGTGTGGAAAGACCATAGAGAAATGGATAGGCAATTGTGTGGGGAGACATTGATGAATAACTATATGATTTGCGACGCACATTAATGATGAGGAGGTAACACAATGATGGAAAACTGAAAGATTTGTGATGTGGAGTAATGGTGCAGAGGTAGAGTAATGGAAAATTGGAGGATTTGCGATGTGGAAAGGTCACGGACAGATAGATAAGAGATGAAATGCTGAAGATGTGTAGAAATGATGGAGGAACATTGGAGGATTTGTGAAATGGACAGCTCACGGAGAGAATGAGAAATTATTACAAAGTGATGAAATGGTGGAGAGATGAAGTGATGAGGTTGTGGAGAAATGCTGGCGATGTCGAAAATTGTATGAATGTAAGGAAACTATACGTGGAAATGTGATAGGAAGTGATCAGGAGAAACTATGATCTGAAAATGTATGTTGTTAAGACATTAATGAGGATGATAAAAGAACGTGGTAAACTGGAGGAATTGCTATGTGGAGAAATAGTGAAGTAAAATAGAGGTGAACAACTAAATGTGGGAAAATATGGAGAGGCAGACGAATAGTGTGGATGATCAAACATATTCAGAATGTAGACAAACTGAATATTAAGGGACAGAGGAAGCAGGCAGATGGATAGATGGATGGGATGATGAAGATTAAAGGAAGGAACGTAATACTACTACTACACCTGGAGGGACGGATATACTATTACCAGGTCCTAAAGATATACATATATATAGCTTCGTTTGATATGGAGTCCAGACCTTTGGCTGTGGGGACTACATATATTTGATATGGAGTCCAGACCTTTGGCTGTGGGGACTACATATATTTGATATGGAGTCCAGACCTTTGGCTGTGGGGACTACACATATTTGATATGGAGTCCAGACCTTTGGCTGTGGGGACTACACATATTTGATATGGAGTCCAGACCTTTGGCTGTGGGGACTACAAATATTTGATATGGAGTCCAGACCTTTGGCTGTGGGGACTACACATATTTGATATGAAGTCCAGACCTTTGGCTGTGGGGAATACACATATTTGATATGGAGTCCAGACCTTTGGCTGTGGGGACTACACATATTCATAGACACATATTCATAGATGCCAAACAATTATTCTGCTTTCTTCAACATTGGCTAAATAATTATGATATACACATTTGAATTCACATTAATGATATACAAATCTTTTTAATCTAGTTCCTAGACCATGAGGCAATCAGATTAATTATATATCGAGGTTACACCATTTGAGGAGAACTCTATTGGCAATATTTGCAAATACAATCTGGCTAACAGTTCAGATTGTAAAACGTCAATAAATTACTCCTATTCCAATTTTGTATCCATCATGTTAACTTGTGTGACTGTATAACTGTATATTAGGGGGAGATTTTTAGTTTGCTTCCTAGACCCTCATCAAGCTTTAAAAAAAAAAAAAAAAAAATCGATATATACTGTATGTGTACATTCTTTGGTAGAAAAATGTCCCGGCCGAAGAGTGGTTCCTCCTACAGTACAGGCTCGCTATCACTCGCCAAAGAAAATATCGACACCTAAATAGTACGAAAGGTCTTAACATTGTGATACTTTGGGCAAAATTTCTTAAAATCGCCAAACTAATGGGGCGAACGTCTTAACATATCAATACTAAATAGGCTAAACACGAGGGAGAAGGAGGTTCGAAAAATAATCCCCTATGTCAAATCTGCTGGACACATTATATTAGTGACTGACCTTTGAGCCCCCCTCCGTCTGAAGCCACGACCTGGATGACGAAGGAAGGTGTTTGTTCCCGGTCCAGGCAACACAGAGCCGTCCGGATCCTGGAATTAGTCACCAACCAATTAGGGGAGATGGGCCAGTTTTATTTGTTCTTCATTTATGTATCTATTCATTATTTTATTAGTTTCCTCCCTAGACCTCCATCAAGCTTAAAAAACAACCGCCCAAGACCCTCCTTCAAGATAAATTGGTACATTTTTCGATAGAAAAATATCCCGGCCAAAGGCCGGTTTCTTTTAAATTACAGGCTCGCTATCGCTCGCCAAGAAAAAATCGACACCTAAATTATACGAAAAGTCTTAATATTGACAAATACATGGGGCGAAAGGTCTTAAAATCGCAAAACTATTGGGCGGAACGTCTTTTATCTGAAAACCAATGGGGCTAAACATGAGGAAGAAGGGAGACTAGAAAACCGGCCGATCTCCCCTTAACCCCTTCACCACCATGACGTAGTTGCCATCGTATTCTGGTTACCATAGACGATTGTCTTTAGTTTATAATCTACCTCTATGACTCAAATGGGTGACAACAATCTTAATAAACCCTCTGAGTAACACAGGTCCTTCTTAAACTGCACAAAATCATCTAAATTTATCCAGAATCAAAGGTTGAAAGCCGTCATGGTGCTGAAGGGATTAACACAACATCTCCCTCAGACCGGTCCTATTATGATATTTTATTCTGGCTAACACTAGTGCATTTTATTCAGCTTATAACAGATCTCTAGCAATTCAAGGGCTACAAACTAATTACATTTACGCTTTGGCTGCTACAGCTCTTTCTTAAACTGAAATCAATACTGTAATAACAGTCAGATTCAAATGGAGAATGTCGTTATCGTAGGTTAACACCTTCTTTACCGGTGGTGTACTTTGTTTAGCTTAAGAAGGACGTCAACTCATTTAAAGGCCACAGACTATCTCAATTAATCCTTTTTGCTATCATATATCTTTCCTAAGCTTCATACAATCGACTAACTGTAACTGATATCAAATACAAAAGTCGTCGCCGGTACAGAAGGGGTGAATATATCTGTGTTGCTAATAGTGCAGAACAGTTCAGTTCATGCACAATTAATATCTACTATAATTTGATTGATTTGCTTCCTTATAAATCTGTAGCTATGAAGCTCAAATCAAACTACTTATTTTCGATAGAATAATATTTCAGTTTCCAATATCGCAACGAAATGACAAACCTGAACATTGCAATATGGCCACATTTTCAGCAATATTATGGCATCCTTCTAAATAGACAAACAGATGCTACGGTTTTCATGGCGCGCACACACAATTCATCTCTGTATCAAAGATTATGTTGGTAGTGAAATTTTACATATAACATAAGCCCATGATGCAACAATACCTATACTTGGTGAAGATTCTAGCGTACACCAGGTTGGGAAGGTTAAAGTTAAAGTAGAGGGGGATAGACAGGTTGGGAAAGTTAAAGTTAAAGTAGAGGGGGATAGACAGGTTGGGAAGGTTAAAGTTAAAGTAGAGGGGGATAGACAGGTTGGGAAAATTAAAGTAGAGGGGGATAGACAGGTTGGGAAGGTTAAAGTTAAAGTAGAGGGGGATAGACAGGTTGGGAAGGTTAAAGTTAAAGTAGAGGGGGATAGACAGGTTGGGAAGGTTAAAGTTAAAGTAGAGGGGGATAGACAGGTTGGGAAGGTATAAGTTAAAGTAGAGGGGGATAGACAGGTTGGGAAGGTTAAAGTTAAAGTAGAGGGGGATAGACAGGTTGGGAAGGTTAAAGTTAAAGTAGAGGGGGATAGACAGGTTGGGAAGGTTTAAGTTAAAGTAGAGGGGGATAGACAGGTTGGGAAAATTAAAGTAGAGGTGGATAGACAGGTTGGGAAGGTTAAAGTTAAAGTAGAGGGGGATAGACAGGTTGGGAAGGTTTAAGTTAAAGTAGAGGGGGATAGACAGGTTGGGAAAATTAAAGTAGAGGTGGATAGACAGGTTGGGAAGGTTAAAGTTAAAGTAGAGGGGGATAGACAGGTTGGGAAGGTTAAAGTTAAAGTAGAGGGGGATAGACAGGTTGGGAAGGTTAAAGTTAAAGTAGAGGGGGATAGACAGGTTGGGAAGGTGAGAGGTCTCTAAGAATGTTAAAGTAGAGGGGGATAGACAGGTTGGGAAGGTGAGAGCTCTCTAAGAATGATAGAGAAATAAATGAGGAAAGACAGAGCAAAGTAGAAGAGTAAAAGGTGGAGGGCTGTCCTCCTTGTTAGTGTTTAAAGGTCATTAGTTAGTTAAAATAGGACTTCAGAGGCTATCAAACCTCCTGGATTACTAAGCCAGCACACTGTAAATCAAGAATAGCGTCAAGGCTGGAGCCCCTTTTCAAGCACTCCAGGCCCTTGTGAAAATAGGTCATGAATACAATATTTGTATTTGTACTT
The DNA here is from genome assembly GCA_032716605.1 of Paralithodes platypus. Lineage (NCBI taxonomy): Eukaryota > Metazoa > Arthropoda > Malacostraca > Decapoda > Lithodidae > Paralithodes > Paralithodes platypus. The sequence goes on along the minus strand of CM064511.1, from coordinate 13,079,637 downwards.
ACTTTCTGAAACATCAGATGTACCATTCTTGATTTATAGTTCAGTATTTTAGCAACCAATTATATTGTGTATAATAATCCATATCATATCAACCTATATAATACACCTTTGGAAAAATGCTGTACCACCCAGACTAGCTCAAATGTAATGTTATGCCGAATAGTCCATGCCAAACAAAAGGAAAAATAATTATTCGAGACATCTGGCAAAAGATATTATTGTTAGGTAAGCAGTACGGATTTGTATAGTGTTTACTCCCCGAGACAGGTTTCTGACCAAGGCTAGTGAGTCCCATCCACCCAAACTTTTATAAGGTTGTCTCCTCTAGATGGGTTACCGACCAAAACTATCGAGTCCCATCCACCCGGATTTGTTTTATATATTATTTAATGAACAATATAAAAAAAGCCTCTGCTCCCCACTTCAAGCTAAAAAAAAAAACTACCTCAAGGCCTCCTTTCAATCAATTGGAGCATACACCATGACGGCGCGTAGCCACACTCACCCTCCGACTCCACTCTCGGGGATACTTCCGGGCGGGACTCCAGGCATCTCCCTTACCCATATCAAGTATCATATCGCATGATTGGCCGACTTGCCTCATCCATTAGTTCTGTGGTCTTCCCCTAGGCCTCTGCCACTTAGGGTTGTCTTCTACAGAAACCACTTGGTGAGCAGGGTTTGGTTCAGGGAGGCGAACTGTATGCCCATATAGCCCAAGTTGGCATTCACGGACCATGCAGATATATTCATCTTGAATCAGTTTCATGTAGTATTCGGTGGTTTGAAAGGCAATTATTCCAGCAATAATCCAAGATCCTGTGAAGACATTTAGTACCAAAGGAGTTGATGCGTCTATTCAACTCACTGTTAAGTGTCCATGTCTCACATCCATATAATAAGACAGGAAGCACCAGCGACTTGAAAATTAGTAGATTCGTCCTTTTGCCCAGGTATCGACGACGCCATATACTTTTGTTGTGTGAATCCATAACTCCATATGCTAAGCCGAGGCGTCGATTAAAATCTTATCCCAACTTGCCATTATTATGGGACACGTTACCAAGATAAGTCAATTTATCCAAGAACTCTAAGTCCTCACCACATGCATGAACAGATTGTGCTGCATCATCCAATAAGTCACCAAATGCTTGGACTTTGATCTTTAAATACAACAGCTCCGACTCCTTGTGTAATGCCTCAAGGGCCAATCTGAGAACATCAAATGTCTCCGCTAGGATCACTTCATCATCTGCAAAGTCAAGATCTGTGATGCTGAACTTGCCGATGTCTGCTCCGCAGCGAATCCGCCCGACTGTCTGGTCCAGTAACCAGTCCATACAAGTGTTGAAAAGTGTAGGCACCAGAATACACCCCTGTCTCACACCTGAGTTCACAGGAAAGAAGGAGGATGTTCCCCCACCACACTTGACAGCACTTTCTGTTGCTGTATGAAGTCCAGACACCAGGTCAATAATCGCCACGGGAATCCTGCGTAACCGTAGCAGGCTCGCTCTCTATCATGGACAAATTGACAACTAAATAGGGCGAAACATCTTATTTTAGTTAAACAACTGGGGTGAATTGGCCTTAATCCAACAAAGATACTAAAAGATGATCAGGCTGAATTCTGCATTCTTAATATTTCGCATTTGATGCTCCACTAGCATGTACAGTACATCATCAGAAATTATTGAATTATATGGTACGGATCCAAATATTGCAACCACAATAGATTAATTAAAAATGCTCATAATATGTGAGAGATAACACGAGCCGAAATTATTTTTTTAGCAATCGAAAACTCATCGATACAAAGCACTTCACACAAACTTTGATATAAATATGGATTGAATATATCAAAAGATGATATGCAGACGTACATATAGTTCCATAGATCTCTGTTCGACTACGATAATACCGACACATTTTAGAATAAGACTGCTTTGTTAAGATTTTTTTTGTTTTGCCTTCTACAGCTCTTGTCGGATTTGCTGCATTCGTATGTAGCCTAAGCAACATATAGAGACTCTACTTCTGTATAAATATTGAGAATAATGAATAATGCATTTACTTTGATAACACATTAATTGTGAGAATCGTCATAAAATGCAAATATATTCTCACATTTCCAATCAACATTTGCCTGCAACGTAAATTGCTAGATAAACAGTAGCAAAATGTCTTTCAGAAATGCCTTTGATTATATCGTATCTTCCTACTTAGCACCGCCACGGGATCCAGCAATCATTATTTGTTAGTGGAATATGGCTAATTAGATACAGTTCAACCCTGAAATGTTGAAAGTTTGGTACTCGGTTGCTTACAAATGACTGTGATAATAAGAAGGCCCAGTGGTTCCCGAAATAATGGGTCCGTGTTTCACTTTTCCTCAATGCTTCCTCCTGGCCAGTGAGTGTGGGATGACAAACCTTCCGTGGATAACATTATCCACACTTCCTTGCAGTTGTTTCATACCTTTTACTTATAGAATATTATGTACAGTTGCCCACATAATTTCTGTTCCTCGTCGTGATCTCATGTATGAAAGTAAAATAGTACGAATTAATTAAGTGCGAGTAATTAGTTTCTTTTAATGATCAGTTAATTTATCAGATGAGTTAACCACTGCATAAGAAACTACGTCACTCGTATTTCAATCATGTGCATTATATTTTTATGTATAAGATCACGGAAAGGAACAGAACTTATGTGGGCAACTTTACACTCACGAACAACTATAAATATATACCTGTACACCCCTACCCCATTGTGTTGGTCACCCTATCATTATTATTGATCCATGTCTGGGGAATATTTATGCGTTTCTTACTTTGCCACCTATATTAGCCTATTTATTAATGTAACTAAAGTAGCCCCTCGAGGATTAAAGCCAAACGTTGAAGCATTTGGGGCATTATATAGCACTTTATTACCTGTTTTGAGTTCAAGCAGATTTGAATGAGTTTGTACAAATCCTGTTTATGAGTGTGCTTTATCTCAAACAAGGGACATATAATATCTCTTCTGCTATTGGATACCCTTAAGGGAGCCCACCTCGCTTTTTGTTATTGTTCTCTCCCTCTCTCTTTGGCTTTTATCAACTCGGCCCCATTCAGCCTACTATTTTAAGACGTTTACCCCCATCCAGGTGTCAATATTTTTCTGGCGAGCGGTAGCGAGCCAGCATATATATATTTTTGTTTTGACAGCAAGCTAAATTTGTACAAATTTCGATAGAAAAATGTCTCCGGCGAAGCCGGATTTCCCCATACAATGCTGGCTCGCTATCGCTCGCCAGGAAGAAATCGACATCTGGATGGGGATAAACATCTTAAACAGTTGGCTGAATGGGGCCGAATGGATACAAGCAAGAGGAAGAGAGAAAAGGAGAGAAAGATAAAAAAAAGCAGGTGATCCCCCTTAAAACTGTTCTAATATTTGTGATTTAACCTTATATTGAAACTATAACATGAAATAATTATGCATAACACAATAAAATAAACACAATATAACAAGAGATATGCGTTTATGGAAATATATGTTAATGGTCCTATAGAAGACAGTGATAGTCAGTAGGATCCGGACCCGATATGACCAAACTTTGCTTATCCGCAACTTCGCCCGACACCTTAGCGAATCATAAGAAGGAATACATTGGAGATTATTGCCATGTTCTCCGCTCTTATCTTCTTTGCTTGCATTTTATATGTCGTGGTATCCTTTATTTCTGGGAGGTTTGTTTCTTGTACTCTTTCTTTTTTTTCTGTTAGCATTCAGAGTTTCTATCAAATATTTCTCGGGTGGCTAAAACATTAAAGATTATGCCGAAGAATTTTGTAATTGATATAATTTACATAGTTTATCAATTTGGTACGTAATAATTGAAACCTCTATCGTATAAATACGATAGACTATGACTCTTTTGTGATCTTGTATGTCTCTGTGACGTCACGATCTCTCCTACAGCACGATGTAGGACGAGTAGATCGTATATTATAAGATTGTAAATAAGTTAAGTTATAAAAGGCCTAATATGCTATTAAGCAATATTGCCATGGTCTTATGTAGTATATATGAATTTATCGTATATATTAATATAATTTATCGTATAGAGCAACCTAAATGCGGTACGATAATTTGGGCTCCTGGCGGTTTGCCAAGGCAGCAAGGTGTGCTTTTGAGGTACGCCAGAGCCTTCACGAACACCAACCAGTTAACATCTAATTTTCCGCCCTCAGTTGATCGTGCTTTTGTGCCTCTAATCACAATACACATACAGCAATACACACAGCTACACCACCACGACGCTCTCATCGACATCATGACTGACTGATAGATAAGCATAATATTCATGTCCATTCCCATGTAATCATTTATTCTTTCTTTAACTTGACTCGTGTCTCGGGACCGAAGTCTCGTTCCCCATTGTCCACCACCATATTGGGTAAAACGTTCTCCCTTGCCTCATTGCCACGTGGAACTATTGGTGAGTTAATTCCTGGCTATTATTAACCCTTATAACCTTACCCTATAATTATATACATTTATTATGTGAGACCTTTGGATATAAATTAGCTTGTTTCAGATTGAATTCAATTTAGATATAGAGTATTCATTTAGATTGATTTTATTTGATTCATTATAGCTTAGTAATATTTAACTTCCATTGATAGTTTACCACATTGGTGCCCAGACCCGGGAATTAGCTACCAGTAAGGGATTTTAAGGCAATGAACAAGGGGACATATAACAGGATGCAGGAACAACTCTATGATAAACTGGCAAGGCTAGCCAAGCGATGGTTAGAGCCGGAATGCAGGGTCACATCGTTGTGCCTGCCTAAGTCCTGCATCCCACCCATCATCTTTCCCCAATAATTTTCTTTTCCGTTTCAGACTTCCTGTGACATATGACCTGACCTAACATTTTTTTTGTTCAATATGATCCATTAGTAGGTATTGCTATATAGTGTACTATTTTTTCTCCATAACATAGAAGTCCGCCGGTTGGCGTCTCTTAAGTAGCCTATTATTTGGCCGTTGTTTTTGTAACGTGATATTTAGATACATAGCCTATAGGCTCGCAAGCAAAATGGATAAAAACGGTAAAGAGACACCGTCTAGTGGGGTGCTGAACAAAGCCCCTAAAAATCAAAGGGCGGGACTTCGGGGAGTAATAAATAGGCTAATAGTGGACGTCAACACTTTCATCACTACTGCTGAACTAGAGGAATTGGAGGCTAGATTAGAAAACGTCCAGGTTACCCACGGTCGTATTACGGCTCTGAGTGAGGTGATTGTGGCTGCCATGACAGAGGAGGAAGAGATTGTTACAGAGTGTGATAATCGCGCCCTCTATGACGAACCTGTCTTTAGAGCGAAGTACCTATTACAGCGTGCAATCGCGAGTAAGAAGGGAGGCGATAATGAGGCCCATAGAAGGGCTGACCCAAAACATACTGTACACCTCCCAAAGCTCAATCTTCCTACATTTGGGGGCAAGTTGACCGAGTGGTTAGCTTTTTGGGACGTATTTCGATCTACGGTTCATGAATCCTCTTTGGATAATGTCCGCAAGTTTCACTATCTGAAGGGACAAATGGAAGGAGAGGCCTTACATTTAATAGAGGGTTTTGCAGTAGTAGGTGGTAGTTATCTTGAAGCGGTACACTTATTAGAGTCCACATACGGGGATAGAGAGCAGTTGAAGATGGCCCATGTCGTTGCCTTGTTGGGGCTCGCAGAACCACAGTATAAGGTTGATGAGTTGACAAACTTCAGGGCAAATATGGAGTGCCATACTCGATCGCTAGATACCCTAGGGCTTACCACGCAGGAAATGATAGTCATTATCTTGCGTCAGAAGCTTCCTATGGCAATACTTGATAAGGTAAGATCATTTGAGCTGGGGGAATTCAAAACTCAGTTCAGTAAGGAGATCAATAATCTACAGTTGAACAAAGGGAGAATGTATGTGTCGGGAGGGAGTGAGAATGTGGAGAAGAGGGGAACAGTAAGCATGACAGTGGGGACTAAAGTAAAGAAAGAGGGTGTGTATAAGAAACCTGCTCAGATTCTATGTAAGCTATGTAACAACAAACATAAATGGAGTTTCTGTGTAAAATACCCGACAAATGAGACAAAACTAGCACAGGCGAGAAGATTGAAGCTATGTGTAGGTTGTCTAAGTGGGGAACATGGTAAGCAGGGACAATGTACTGCTACATACTTAAGGCCCTGTCGGCACTGCAAAGGACATCACTTTGATAAGTTGTGTCCTACTGCAGATAAAGTCAAAGACGTCAAAAATGAGGGTACTACAACTGTGGCACTAGGTAGCACGCAAGACACCACTATATTGCCCACAATACAGATTCCCATGGAAGGTAATGACATTAACAAAGTTTGTCGGGTACTTCTAGATCAAGGGTCTCAACGTTCCTTTATAAAGAGGTCCGTACTAGTGGGACTGAAGCACCGAATCGTAGGGGCTGAGACTCTTCGATTACAGGGCTTCACAGGGGTTACTGATAAACAAGACTACGAGATAGCGGAGATTTCATATTTCTATCGTAAAAACCGGTACTTTATGACTTGTATCGTAGTAGACACCCTACCAGAATATGTATCTGTGGGTGTGAAGAAGGTGGAACACGCATTACGTAGCAAAGGGGTTAACTTGTCAGATCCCATGGGAAATCAGAGTGAGGTGCATGTTCTACTTGGTGTGGATCATTATTATGAAGTAGTATACCCTGGATTTAAAAAGATGTGTGGTGTAATTTTAATCCCCACTAAATTTGGATACTGCATGAGCGGAAAGGTGCATACTACACAGTCAAAGGTCCTGGTCGACACGGTCTCAATATATAGAGTCAATGTAACCGCGGCAGAGGAGTTGGGAAGGGAGGATTCCCAACCTAGTGACCCTAAGATGGCTGCCGAGTTCGACCTGGAACGACTGTGGAGATTGGATCACATAGGCATTAATCCTATGGAGACTGATTATGACTCGGAAGTTGCGCTACAAAGGTTTGACGAGTCTGTGTGCTACTGTGCCTCAGACAAGCAATATAAAGTTAGTTTACCTTGGAAGAACAGTGAGATAAGCCTACCTACCAACTATGGTTTGGCATTAGGTCGCTTGCGCGCATTGCAGCGGAAATTGTCTAACGAACCGAGCACGCGCCAGGCGTATGACGATGTATTTCGGAGTTATGAGGATAGGGGTTTTATTGAGAGAGTCGATGTCAAGGAACCGTGTAAGAAGGGTAGGGTTCACTATCTGGCCCATCATGGGGTAAAGAAAGACAGCGTCACCACACCAATACGGGTGGTGTATGACTGTTCTGCCCACCAAGGTCAACAACCCAGTCTGAATGACTGCCTGTTGACAGGTCCGTCCATGGTGTCGGACCTGTCCCAACATCTATTGCGGTTTAGGCTGGGAAAGTACGCCTATACCAGTGACATCGAGAAAGCATTCTTGATGGTCAAGCTAAAGGAGGAAGATAGAGATGTTACCCGCTTTCTTTGGTTCAGCGACATTAGCGACTCTGAAAGTCCCATCATAATATACCGTTTTCGGGTTGTACTCTTTGGGGCCACTTGCTCGCAGTTTTTGTTAAATGCCACAATCAGAAAACATCTAGCTGACACTCATGAGGACACAAGTAAACTATCTCGCGGATTATACATTGACAATTTGCAGGGTACTAGCGATAGTCAAGATGATTTGTTGTATGCATACTGGCAAGCACGCAGATTGTTTGCGGATGCACATCTATTTCTCCGCGAGTGGGTTACTAATAGTGAAGATCTTCAGAGTTTAATACAGGTGGATGGTACGGCATCTCTTAACCAGGAAAAGTCCAGAAATTTGGGGATGATCTGGCAACCTAAACATGACATACTAACTTTTCAAACAAGGTCTTTTGCTCAGCAGACAGGGGCGCACACAAAAAGAAGTCTGTTGAGCAAAGTTGCGCAATTTTTTGATCCTTTGGGTCTAGCATTACCTGTTACCATAAGAGCTAGGATTCTAATGCAGGAAGTTTGGAGACGTAAAATAGGATGGGATGACAGTTTGCCCGAGGACCTGAATGACCAAGGGACATTGTTGTTGAATGAATATGCCATCCTATGTACTAAACCTATACCTCGTAAAGTGGCGGCGTTCGGTGACGTTACGTTACACACGTTTTGCGATGCTAGCGCCACGGCATACGGGGTAGCCATATATGTTGTTACTTCATTTGGGGCACATTTAGTTACAGCCCGGGCCAAAGTAGCCCCGGTTAAGAAGGTAACTATCCCTAAAATGGAATTGACTGCCATGCTGCTATTAGCACGTCTGGTGCAACATGTACGCGCAGCATACGAGAGCGAATTAAATATTGAAATCGTTCACGTATGGTGCGATAGTCAGGTCGCACTCAACTGGATACATAGCAAGAAGTCTCTGCCAGTTTATGTGCGGAATAGGGTAGATGAGATTAGAGCCCTTTTGCCAGACGTTGCTTATCATTATGTAAATACAAAGGAAAACCCTAGTGATCTCATAACTAGGGGTATAACGGCTAACCAGTTAATGAAGTCCGAATTGTGGTGGCATGGTCCAAAGTGGCTGCTCCATGAAAGTGAATGGACGATATGGCATGCTGTTGGTGAGGGACTTCTGCCACTGGAAACAGTGGCAGTTACAGCCCAACCAAATGAGCCACCGGGTCCTATCATAAAGTGGGCAAGATTCGGTGACTATAATAAACTAGTCAGAGTTGTAGCTTGGGTGTTGCGATATGTATCCAATCTTAAGCTTAAAGTAACGGGCCAACTCTGCAACAGGGGTCACAACATTGATGCTCGTGAATTTAAAGCAGCTGAAGTAACTTTGATCAAATGGGTTCAAGTAGAAACCTTTTCCAATGAATTAGAATCCTTGAAAGGCTCGAATAAGACATTAATGCCTAATATAGTGCGTCAACTAAGGTTGCACCTAGACAATGGCCTCATCAGGTGTGAGGGTCGCCTGAAGTGGTCGGGTGTACCAGACGGCACAAACCGACCTATACTTATGCCAACAAGACATCACGTTACTGATCTATTGATCATACGTGCACATAGGGAAGTAAAACACTACGGGGTATGTCATATTATATCACATTTACGTCTCATATGGTGGATACCCAGAGTTCGACAAGTAGCTCGACGCGTAGTGAGAAAGTGTGTAATATGCCAGAGACTAAAGGGTAAACCATATGCAACTGGACCAGCTCCACCTCTACCTGAATGCCGTGTAAAGCACGTAGAACCTTTCCAAGCGGTAGGATTAGATTACACAGGGGCATTGAAGACGAGGGAGCATGAGAAGGTTTATATATTATTGTTTACCTGTGCGACGTCTCGAGCGGTACACCTAGAACTGTGTGATAATATGTCTAGCGAAGAATTTATGCTGGCGTTCAGACGGTTTTGTGCCCGTCGTTCATTCCCTCAACTCATTCTTAGCGACAATGCTCCCACTTATGTCCAAGCATCAAAATATCTAAAGGATATGAGTAGTGATCCTACTATCATCACTTTTTTGGGAGAGAAAAAGTGCGAATGGAGGTTCATTCCAGTTAAGGCACCTTGGTTTGGTGGAATGTGGGAACGGTGTGTCGGCATAGTAAAGTCAGGACTAAGAGCGGTTGTAGGACGTGCACTATTAAAGAAGAGTGAGTTGACGACAGTCCTCACAGAGATAGAGGCAGTCGTGAATGATCGCCCGCTTACATATGTGTACACCGACCTGCAAGAACCACTACCATTAACGCCAGCTCACTTGCTATATGGAAAACCATTGACTGCGTTTCCATCTGATTTTCAGTCCATAGTAGAGTTAGAGGATCCCTCGTTGTACTCTGCGGTAGCGGTGTCTAAGAGATACCAGTATATATCCAGGATAATCGAGGATTTTAGGAAACGATGGATTAGTGAATATCTGCTAGCATTGAGGGAAAGGAGTGTTACTCCCTCTGGTAGACCAACGGCCCCTACAGTTGGTGACGTTGTTTTAATTAAAGAAGATAGTCCTCGTTTATACTGGAAATTAGGCCGCGTATTGGAGGTATACAAGGGGGCAGACTCTGTAGAGCGGGTGGCGCTATTAAAGACAGCCACTGGAACTACTGTTCGTCCTATCGCACGTTTGTACGCTTTGGAGCTAGATTCCGCATTGCAATCTGAGGCTCCACCTGTTATTGCTGGGTCCGAGGATTCTCGAAGGAACGACTCACCTCATACTGATGGTGATCATTCTCGGACCGGGACGCGTCCCAGACGCGCTGCTGCTGGCGCTGTCGACTTGTGGCGTCAGAAGATAGCCTCTGGGCAACTTTAGGTTTAAGGTGGGGTTCAGGTCTTTTTTGTGGGGGGAGTGTATCGTATAAATACGATAGACTATGACTCTTTTGTGATCTTGTATGTCTCTGTGACGTCACGATCTCTCCTACAGCACGATGTAGGACGAGTAGATCGTATATTATAAGATTGTAAATAAGTTAAGTTATAAAAGGCCTAATATGCTATTAAGCAATATTGCCATGGTCTTATGTAGTATATATGAATTTATCGTATATATTAATATAATTTATCGTATAGAGCAACCTAAATGCGGTACGATAATTTGGGCTCCTGGCGGTTTGCCAAGGCAGCAAGGTGTGCTTTTGAGGTACGCCAGAGCCTTCACGAACACCAACCAGTTAACATCTAATTTTCCGCCCTCAGTTGATCGTGCTTTTGTGCCTCTAATCACAATACACATACAGCAATACACACAGCTACACCATCACGACGCTCTCATCGACATCATGACTGACTGATAGATAAGCATAATATTCATGTCCATTCCCATGTAATCATTTATTCTTTCTTTAACTTGACTCGTGTCTCGGGACCGAAGTCTCGTTCCCCATTGTCCACCACCATATTGGGTAAAACGTTCTCCCTTGCCTCATTGCCACGTGGAACTATTGGTGAGTTAATTCCTGGCTATTATTAACCCTTATAACCTTACCCTATAATTATATACATTTATTATGTGAGACCTTTGGATATAAATTAGCTTGTTTCAGATTGAATTCAATTTAGATATAGAGTATTCATTTAGATTGATTTTATTTGATTCATTATAGCTTAGTAATATTTAACTTCCATTGATAGTTTACCACACCTCTTTCTTACAGTTGTCGAAATATATGATGTTCCAATTTCTATAAATTAGTTGGTGAAGAAAAGGCTACCTAATATACAGTAAGTGACAACAATATAACAATAACTGTATTAGTTGGTGAAGAAAAGGCTACCTAATATACAGTAAGTGACAACAATATAACAATAACTGTATTAGTTGGTGAAGAAAAGGCTACCTAATATACAGTAAGTGACAACAATATAACAATAACTGTATTAGTTGGTGAAGAAAAGGCTACCTAATATACAGTAAGTGACAACAATATAACAATAACTGTGTTTTTAACGCAGCAGCTATGAAATGCCTTCGGGAAGGTTCTGTAAGGGAGCTGCGACCTACCTGCGGGAAGCAGGATTTTTAAATGTGCACAACAACCATGCCGACATACCTGAACATTGGATCAGGAAGAGGGTTACATGGCAACTTTCGATACCAAACATTATAATACACTTACACCTCACCCTCACACACCTTTGTTCTCAAGATGGTGATGACAGGGATCTGGGTCCGTCCCTCAACCCTATTTATATCCCATGTATCCCATATACTACATAAATATACGAGTGAGTGAGTAGAGAGGCCCTGGAACAAGCAATCGATAAGCAAGGGGAGGAAGGGAAGAACAATTCCATTCTCCCTCCCACCACTCACTCACTCCTGACTCTCTTATACCTTACCTTATGACTTTACATGCTATATTCTTTATAATGTCTGGGTCCTAATTCTTCACATAGGTTATGCCTTATGGTGTAGTAATATTGCTTTATAAGGTTGATATAAGATTTATTCCGTAATTCCTCCCCTTCCTCCTCTTGGCTCGCAATGGCAAAACAAGGGTGCGTGGGTGCCTATTCTCGCCAATTGTGCAACTCCTGACCATGCCCATAAAACAACAACAACATAATTTGTGTACAATATATATTTGCAGTGGGATGTGTACTGTAGGTGTGATACCAGCACACTGATATACATTACATTACGTTTTGTGTGGATCATCTTTATACTCATTCCTTTGCACCACGGCGATTTATTCAAATCAAGATCTCGCATCCACCAGGTTAAAGGTCAACTACTGAATGCAAATTATTTGCTTCCAGCTATACTAACAATGATCAAATAAATTACTTGAGAGCAATATAAATATATATATATGTAATTATATATATATGTTATTATACATACCGGTACATACAGTATATATATATATATATATATATTCTTACATACGGAGCCCTGTATGTTAATTTAAGAGTTAGAATTAGAGTTGAAGGAGTGTCAAACTACCCAAGCGGCGAAGCAGACTAGCGAGCGAACCAGCGAGTGGGAAACCAGCTCGTCCGCATACCAGCAAACAAGCCTTCACACCTGCGTGCGTCATAGGGGACCCTACAAACTACTTCGATGACCCGACGCTATGACGTATGATCGACGCCAGGAGACCCCATTGGACCATGCACCTGCTATGCAACTCGAGGAGCTATGATAGGGGCGCGCACCATCACTCGCCTCCTGATTCGTTCCTACACCATCATTGTTTAGTATATAAGACCCGAGTAGTGGGCATTCAAATCAGTCTCATTTGGAGAGGGGGAAGGTGAACTTGCAACTGGAGGAAGACGGGGTGAAGTATTATAATGGGATTGTGACTGTCAGTCAGATTATATAAGTGTGTGTTAAGTGTGTTCGGTGTAAACACTTACGTTATGTTGGTTAGTGAGATATGTGATTGGGAATTAACGTTAACGCTACTATTGTGTACTTAACTATTTGATTGGGAATTAACGTTAACGCTACTATTATGTACTTAACTATTTGATTGCGAATTGACGTTAACGCTACTATTATGTATTTAACTATTTGATTGGGAATTAACGTTAACGCTATTATTATGTACTTAACTATTTTAGTTGACTTACTTGTGGACTAAAGCAACTCTTTAAGTAATTGGGTTATGATGAAAGTAATACTATTGTTTTATATTAATACTTACGAGTTCTTTCATTTTCTTTTAATTGAGCTTACATTGCTTAACGGTGCTTAGTACGGTGATGCTATTGTCTCTTATTAGTAATATCGCCTTAGACTAACATGGCTGTGTTAATATTACTTCTAGTGATTTCCTAAGCTGAAGAAAATTCTTTTAGTTTCAAAATATTATTTTTGCTTTTCATATTATTTGAGTGAGACCTGAATCGAATCTATGAAGCGATCCTATAACTTAATTTACTCAAAATCAAACCTCAATGTTACGTGGTTAAGAAATACATTTAACTAATTATTAAATATATATCTAACTTTTTATGTGACTTTGATATAAATCCTGATGATAATAATAATATAATACTGTTAACGTAAGACAAGAACCAAGAATAATTACATTAAATATAAATAAAAGGACATATAAGAAAACTAGCTATTCATTTAAAAAAGGGTAAGAGACAGAAATATTCTTACTTTAATATTTATCTTTCAAGACTTTTTATAGAATTAATAGTCCTTCTTTAGATATAACTTCTTCGGTTCATAACCATAGCCTACTAAGCTTCGGTTAAATAATAATTCTTTATAAATACTACATGACTTTAATTAGTTTCAGTATTTTTTCATAATTAAAGAGTATCAGTCAATAAAGGATACTAAGTCCTAAGATCCAAAAGGAAAGGAAGCAACAACAGGAAATAATTTTATTAGATTTTACTTTTGTTTTGCCTTCAGCTGACTGATACCTTAATATATATCTCTGTGCTATCTAGATTCATCAAGTTAACCACTTGAGGATCAAGATACGTAACAGAAGAGTGGCGACCTTGCTGCCAGGATTAGTTTCATACAGTTTCATTATAGGCCCATTGCCTAAGACTTCCCAAGGTAACATTTATTTATAAACTATCATGGACATGGCAACTCGCTACCCAGAGGCTATACCCTTAAGGACTACCTCTGCTCCAACTATCATCAAGGAACTGCTCAAATTCTTCACCAGAATGGGTTTCCCCCATGAGGTGTAAAGTGATCAAGGAACTAATTTTACCTCTAACATTTTTCAGCAGTCCCTGAAGGAGTTGGGTATCGAGCATGTTAAGTCTAGCACCTACCACCCAGAGAGTCAAGGGCTTCTCGAACAATATCATCAGACATTAAAGGGAATGTTACGTAAGTATTGTACAGAGACCGGAGTTGAGTGGGATAAGGGGGTACCTTTTCTTTTATTTGCTACTCGTGAGGTTCCAACTGAATCCCTGGGTTTTTCCCCTAATGAGCTAGTTTTCGGTCACCAGGTAAGAGGTCCTTTGCAACTATTGCAGGATAGCCTAGTTGGCCAGGAGGGGAACCAAAACCTCCTCAAGTATGTTTCAGATTTCAAAACCCGGCTGAGATCCTCATGTGAGTTTGCAGCTCAAAACTTGACAGTAGCTAAAAGCTCCATGAAGAACTGGTATGACAGAAAAGCCCGTGAGAGGGAGTTTCAGCCCGGTGATGAGGTTTTGGTCCTGCTCCCCCTTTTTGGTCAACCTTTATCTGCCAAGTTCAGGGGCCCATATAAGATCATTCGGAGGGTGAGCATTACCGATTATCTAGTAACTACCCCAGGCAGGAGAAAGCCCACGCAAGTATTCCATATAAATATGTTGAAACCCTACCATAGGTCCCCTGATTCCTCTCCTCCAGATTCTCCCACTGTGGCAGTGAATGTCAGGACCTGTGGACAGCCTGGTGCGGACGAAGTCTTCAGTTCTCTTACTGACCCGCAACAGACTGTTCCAGAGCCTGAAGGTATCCATGCAGACTTTGACTTGTCATGTAGCCTATCCAACTTTCAGTATAATTCAGTAGCTTGGGGGGAATTACCATCTAAACTATGTCATCTTCCCTCTGATCAAGCGAACCAACTAATCTCTGTTTTATCTCAGTCTCCCAGTGTGTTCCGTGATACTCCAGGGCTCACTTCTTTGGCCTTGCACGACATCGACGTAGGGGATGCAACTCCCATTAAACTATCCCCCTACCGTGTCTCACCACAATGCAGGAGTATACTGCAGGTCGAGCTTGACTTCATGTTTTCAAACCAGCTGATCACAAGGGCCTTAAGCCAGTGGAGTAGTCCGGTCATGCTTGTGCCAAAGGCAGACGGGAGCCATAGGTTATGTATGGACATTAGGCAAGTTAATGCTGTGACAAAGAACGATACTTACCCGCTGCCACGGAGCAAAGATTACATTTACCGGGTTGGCCTCATACAGCAGTAAGATAAACTTAATGAGAGGATTTTGGCAATTAGCTCTCCCTTGTAGCGAGGTAAATATCATGTTTTAGTAGTGCGCTTTCAAGCCTTCAGCTGTGAGATGCCTTGCAGTTCGAATAACGCTCCAGCTACGTTCCGGCTATGTTCTGATGTGGTACCTGGAGACGTTGCCTACTACGGGTGATATCCTTATTATATCCTCATTATAATCTTGCTGTTGCCAATCTGGTGGTGAATCTATTTATGTATTATGTTTAATATTATGTACTATACTCCTTAAACTCTTTTCTAGGGGGGAGGTCTGACATACGGAGCCCTGTATGTTAATTTAAGAGTGAGAATTAGAGTTGAAGGAGTGTCAAACTACCCAAGCGGCGAAGCAGACTAGCGAGCGAACCAGCGAGTGGGAAACCAGCTCGTCCGCATACCAGCAAACAAGCCTTCACACCTGCGTACGTCATAGGGGACCCTGCAAACTACTTCGATGACCTGACGCTATGACGTATGATCGACGCCAGGAGACCCCATTGGACCATGCACCTGATATGCAACTCGAGGAGCTATGATAGGGGCGCGCACCATCACTCGCCTCCTGATTCGTTCCTACACCATCATTGTTTAGTATATAAGACCCGAGTAGTGGGCATTCAAATCAGTCTCATTTGGAGTTGGGGAAGGTGAACTTGCAGCTGGAGGAAGACGGGGTGAAGTATTATAATGGGATTGTGACTGTCAGTCAGATTATATAAGTGTGTGTTAAGTGTGTTCGGTGTAAACACTTACGTTATGTTGGTTAGTGAGATATGTGATTGGGAATTAACGTTAACGCTACTATTGTGTACTTAACTATTTGATTGCGAATTAACGTTAACACTACTATTATGTACTTAACTATTTGATTGCGAATTGACGTTAACGCTACTATTATGTATTTAACTATTTGATTGGGAATTAACGTTAACGCTATTATTATGTACTTAACTATTTTAGTTGACTAACTTGTGGACTAAAGCAACTCTTTAAGTAATTGGGTTATGATGAAAGTAATACTATTGTTTTATATTAATACTTACGAGTTCTTTCATTTTCTTTTAATTGAGCTTACATTGCTTAACGGTGCTTAGTACGGTGATGCTATTGTCTCTTATTAGTAATATCGCCTTAGACTAACATGGCTGTTTCAATGTTACTTCTAGTGATTTCCTAAGCTGAAGAAAATTCTTTTAGCTTCAAAATATTATTTTTGCTTTTCATATTATTTGAGTGAGACCTGAATCGAATCTATGACGCGATCCTGTAACTTAATTTACTCAAAATCAAACCTCAATGTTACGTGGTTAAGAAATACATTTAACTAATTATTAAATATATATCTAACTTTTTATGTGACTTTGATATAAATCCTGATGATAATAATAATATAATACTATTAACGTAAGACAAGAACCAAGAATAATTACATTAAATATAAATAAAAGGACATATAAGAAAACTATCTATTCATTTAAAAAAGGGTAAGAGACAGAAATATTCTTACTTTAATATTTATTTTTCAAGACTTTTTATAGAATTAATAGTCCTTCTTTAGATATAACTTCTTCGGTTCATAACCATAGCCTACTAAGCTTCGGTTAAATAATAATTCTTTATAAATACTACATGACTTTAAATTAGTTTCAGTATTTGTTCATAATTAAAGATTATCAGTTAATAAAGGATACTAAGTCCTAAGGTCCAAAAGGAAAGGAAGCAACAACAGGAAATAATTTTATTAGATTTTACTTTTGTTTTGCCTTCAGCTGACTGATACCTTAATATATATCTCTGTGCTATCTAGATTCATCAAGTTAACCACTTCAGGATCAAGATACGTAACAATATATATATATATATATATATATATATATATATATATATATATATATATATATAATTACTCTAGCTTTCGATTTCCTCTAACTTCCTCTCTGTAGAACACCATCACTCTTCTACCAAACCTGACTTACTTATCCTTACCGAAATCCAATTGTCTAGGGCAACATACAGCAAACCCTTCTCTGTATCCTCCTACTATCTCTCTCCTCAATTCAAAGCCAAAGGTGGGTGTTATTTGTACTTACACAACAATCTTACTTGCTCTCGTGTTCCCAATTTTGACTCCTCTGAATTATCAACTCTCTGGCATAAGCTATCTTGTCACTCTCTTACAAAGTATATCTTTGCTGTTTATCTCTCCCCTAATACTACTGTCTATTTAACGTCTTGTTTTGACTACCTTACTTCTAAAGTGGAACATATTTTATCCATCTCTCCCTTCTCTGAAATCTCCATCTTAGAAGATTTCAATGTTCACTACTAGCTCTCCTCTCATTTCACTGATCAACCTTGTAAACAAGCCTACATTTTTTCTATTCTAAATTAGCTAGCATAGTTCGTTCAGCACCTGTGATGCCTCCCGGCGTTAGCAGAATGGTTGCGTGGGGCATTGCAGCTCGCTAGCGCTCGCCAGGATGGGGGGATGGGCTACAGTTGTCCTAGAATGATCTGCTTTATGTAATTAGTGTCGTGTTGCCACAGACAGTCTAGAAATGGTCTTTGTTTTGGTCTGTGACCGCGCCTTATATTTTATATTCGCTATAATATAAATGTTGCTTGTGTGGGAGGCGAGCAAGAGAGGGTGAGGGAGTACACCTGGCAGCGGGGTGAGCTATGACGCGGCTCGCTTGGGCGCTGACGGCGTTGGCGGCCGGGTGGTCAACTAGTCCCTTCCCATCGCGGCCTCGTGTTCTTTACCAGCTCAGAGCTTGCCTGACACGCGTATCGCCTACATCCTTTGCAATTCTGTCCCCCATACTCTCCACTTTGCATACTATTTCTCTCTCTCGACTTCTCCTTTCTCATTCTCTAATCTTTATTAAACTCAACATCCCTTCTGGTTTCAGCATAGACGTTCACCGTCGACCAGTCGTATTGTACGCGAAGCTCTCAGAGATTTCCATGTATTAGGTTAAGGAGGTATTAGGCTTTATTGAGGTTTTTGAGAGACGGACTTTTCCGTATGTGTCCTCTCTCGGGAAGGTTGTAGACCGGTATATGTCTCCCTGGCAAGGTGGTGAGTGATTCTGCTTGGTTATCTAAAGCTAGACTAGGGGTAAGGTTACGGTGTCATTGTCTCTGATGTGTGCAGTGTTAGCTAAGCCCTGCACGACATCGACAGGTACTGTGGGAGCCTAAGTTGTCTTCGGGTGGGTTTACTTTGCGAGCACAGCGCTGTGGTGTGAGAGGGCCATAGCCTATCCCTCACAACATAGTGCTGCCTCTTTGTGTTGACTTCTGAGGGATCGCCAGGATAGAACTAGGTACTAGAGACCTAGATTTATCAAGAGAGCATCCCCGTCATATAACGTAATCTTCATTATACCACCTTCGGACAACGTTAGGCTACGAGCCGCATGCTCGCCCATTGTTGCCCTGCCTTGATACCCCAGCTAGACTTTATTAACTGAGCAGACACTGGTTAGAGATAAACCTCATTATTATATGTATGCAGCATTATTATTCACTGCACTTTTGATGCCGAGGTTGTTGTTGAGTTGCACAACCCTAGTAGGCTGTTGCGTTGTGTCACGAAGCATTTCTTTAGTTGTCGAGCATTACTACCTTTGCGCAGTCTTTATTATTCGCCTGCCTATTATTACTATATGTCCTAGTATTTATTGTGACCCGTATTCTGCATTATAATTGTTCAAGATTCGTTACGAACATCTTCCCAGCATCAGACTTATTTCAGAAGTTTCCAGTTGATGTTGCAGGACTAGCATTGCACTTTCTTTAATACAGGAGTGCCAGTTATTTGAGTATCTACCGTAACGTTAATTAATCACGTTAACTATCTTTTCTTTGTGTAACCTAATCGAGTAATATTTTACTGTTTGAGAATAGGCTGTTTCATCGAGCGTCAGCCTAGTGTGTGTGCACCAGTTACCGAGTCATAGGATACCTCGTTGTCCAGGCACGACTCAGGGCGGTAATGGTGTTTTGTTTTCCAGTGTTTAAGGCAGGGGTTGGATCTAGTGTTACCGTTGTTGCATTTTGCCATTATCTAGTCCAATGTTGAAGAGCCCTGTGTCTTTGAGAACCTGGATCGTAACAAATGGCGACCTAGCTCAGGATCTTGTGAACTAAGAGATAATTGCAGGATTGTTGAGGTCATTTATTTTATTGAGGAATATAGTGTGCACGTTAATTTTTTTTTGGCAAAATAGTATAGCACTTGAGAGTCTTCAGACATTTTTGGCAAGTGAATAGTGCTACATAAGAGTTTGGGGTACTTCTTTTCTGAATATTGTGGTGAGAAATTTTTGTGAGCATCATGTCTTATACCGGGTCAGAGGAGAATGGAGACACAGTACGTAATGTCGAAACTGAGGAACAGCAGCATGATGAAAGGGTTAATCGGGTGAACTGTGAGGAGGATGCTAGGATATTTTTGCAATGGCCTGTTACTGCCGAGCGGTTGGAGGGTATGGATCGGTACGGTCTTCAATGCCTGGCCACAGCTATCGGTCATGCGGTTACTAGCAGCATGACCAAGGATAACTTGATAACGTGTGTACTGGGCAGGGTGACTGGTGAGCGAGATGGGTTGAGTGCTCAGAGCCCTTCAGCCATGCTTCCCCTACACTCGACTCCCAGCCATCCCAGTAGTTTGCCGACCCCGGGTACGCTTCCGCAGTTGGGTGGTGACTGGCAGGGTGGGTTGCCCCTGGGGGGACCACCGGTAATTTGAAACATTGTAGCACCTTCACCTCCTCAAGGGTTAACTCCCGAATTATTGCTTCAGCTCGAATTAGCTAAGATCCAGCAGCAAATAGAATTAGCCAAGATAGAAGAGAGAAAAACTATCAGTCAGCAGTCTCAGCACATAGAGCTAGCAAAAATCCAAGCTGATTTAGAGTCGACTAGGTACTGTGCCGACATGGACGTAGAGAAGTCGCGAGTAGAGACAACGGGACAGCGACTTGGGGCTGGTAACCGTGTTCATGAGCAGTCTCTCTCGCACTTATTGAAACTGGTTCCGGTGTTTGATGAGAGTGGTGTAACAGAATTTTTCACACGCTCTGAGAAGAAGTGCCAGATCCACCAGTGGCCTGGGGAGAAGTGGGCAGCCCTTGTTTCCTCTAGACTTGTGGGCAAGGGACTCAGGGCTTATGATACATTGCCGATAGAGTCGTGTATTATCTACGAGGAACTCAAGGAGGCTGTCCTGAGAGCATACGAACTACAACCAGAGACGTACAGGTTGAAGTTCCGGGGTGTTACCAAGGGTCGGGAGAGCACCTTTTTGGAACATGCCCGGGAGCTGTCCGATGCTTTTGGGAATTGGCTGAGGTCGGAGAAAGCTACTACGTTTGACGACATTAAACAGTTGGTGCTTTAAGAGCAGTTTTTCAAATGCACGGGCGGCGACCTGACGTTAAACCTGAAAGAAAAGCAACCAAAAACTCTACAGGAGGCAGCTGAGATGGCTGACCTCCGGCTATCACTAATTCGTGGGTGCGGGTCTGCCCAGCGTAGTGAGGCAGGTAACAAGGGGCGTGATACCCCACCCCCCCGAGTTAGTGGTATACCTTATGCAAACAAGTACAAGAGTCATGATACCAAGACTGACCACAAGACTAGCACCGTCCCATTTAACTCCCTCCGACATATTATGTTCCAATAAGTCCAAGGAGGCACTTGACAAGTATTTTGGGTCTTGAATTTGGCTCATGAGTGTTGTCGAAGCCTTACATTTTTCGCGATTTCCATCCACCAGAATGCTGTTTATTGTGATGTATCATATATCAATGGAAAGAGGAATATTTAAAGTACATGATAAAATAAAAAAAAATGTAAATAAATCGAAATATGAAAGTGTAAATGAGTCCGGAATACAATTATTTCCCATGCAATTGTCTTCACACGGTTGCGTTATTTGGTCGGATACGTATATAACTGTATATATCACCGGAATCGGAAAATTGTGCTCTTTCCAATGGTGAAAAAAAAATAATATAGAGTAATTGGTTCGTGAGCTATGCGCAATTGTTTCCATGCATTGTTATTGTTATGAAAATATATGAGAATGTTTATACAGTTGTATATCTTTGCCACAATATACACCCTTTCCAACGAGAAGGGAAATGGCTCCTGGGTTGACACTGAAAAAACAAAATAAGAAAGCCAGGTAATCTTCAGGTAATAAATTCAGAAATAATTCTATTGTACACGTAAATAAAATAAAGTAATGTATATATATATATATATATATATATATATATATATATACAGTATATATATATATATATATATATATATATATACAGTATATATATATAGACAGTATATATATATATAAATTATATATATACAAGGTGTCAAACAAAATATAAAGAATGGTAAATGGTAATGGTAATGTATGTGTGTGGATATATTTATATATATATTATATATAGCATATATATATATATATGGTGTCAAACCAGAGAAATATGTGCAAATTTCCAAGCCACCCAAAGAGGTACTGCACTGGACTCGTTATTTTTTTAGAGTGGTTTCCCCAGGAGGCCTATATCCACTGTAGTGCAAAATGTAGTAGAAATTGTTTTTTTTGTTTTTTGATTTTTTTTATGATGATGATGATGATGATGATGATGATGGTGATGATGATGGGTGAATGAAGGTGGGTGAATGAAGGTGGGCCCCGAACCTCGGAAGTGATGATTGAATGAATGAATGAATTATATATGGGGGGAGGGGGGTATAATAGGGGAAGAGGGGGAGGGTGTATAATGGGGGAGGGAGGGGGCATAACTTAGATAAATACATAAATACGAATGATATATATATATATATATATATTAATTAAAATGTAAAACTTGCAAACTAAACAAACCAAAATTGGGACAAGGACAATATAAAGTCAAATTAAATTATCAAAATCGCTATGTGGAAACAACGCTTACTAAAATGAAAATTATTAAATAAAAGAACACAATCCACCACATAGGGTGTACATCACTACATGAGCAAGTTAATCTGTTTCCCAAGCAAACCAATCGCACATATAACAACGCACTATCGTCACGTTAAAGGAAGTAGTCAAGTTTGGGAAGTCCGGGACGTTCTGGCAAATTTTACTAAACTCTGCATGAATAAAGAAACTACATGTTAAATGTCAAAATATTATTTAAAATCAAATTTGCAACATGACAAGACATTAACAATAGTAAAAAATACAAATATTGATAAGATATCTATACTATTACAAAATAATATATAAAATACAGTACAGCACTCACTAACGATAGTGCTATCGGGTAGGTACCTGTAAGCATAGCATGCCTCAAGTGACCCCTATCAATAACTACCCTACAAATAACCTACATTTATAGCACAAATAAACTAAGGAAATCGCAAAAGTAAGCAATTGATACTATCGACAATGAATACATATAATATAAAGAGAAATAATTGCAAAATATGAAGTAACAACAGATTTAAACAAAGAGTACTCTTTTAACAAGAACAATAAATTTAAAAAAATCATCAATATTAATAATAATAATAATAATAATAGAAAAAGAAAAAGATAAACAATAAATACAGACAAAAAGTAAGCAGAGGTTATACAAGAAACTTCAAGTTAAAAATGCTTGATTAAAATTATTGATGTCAAATTTTAGAATACAGTCACAATAATTGACCCTAAAAAGATTAAATTTATGGAACAATTTATATATATTATATATATTATATCAATCTACGATTAGAAAAATAAAATAAAATAAAAATAAAAAATAACCCTCCCCACCCAAAAAAAAAATAATAATATTAATATATATATATATATGGGGGAGGGGGAGGGGGGGGAGGGGGGGGAGGGAGGTATAATGGGGGAGGGAGGGGGGTATAATGGGGGGGGAGGGAGGGGGAGAGGGCATAACATAGATAAATACATAAACACACGAATTATATTATATATATATATATATACATATATATATAATATATATATATATTATATCAATCTACAATTAGAAAAATATTATAAAAATAAAAAATTACCCCCCCCCACCCAAAAAAAAAAGAATACAAAAAAAAAAAATATATATATATATATATATATATGGGGGGAGGGTAGGGGAGGGGAGGGGGAGGGGGGGGGAGGGGAGGGGAGGAGGGGGGAGGGGGGGAGGGGGGGGGGGAGGGGAGGGAGGTATAATGGGGGGGAGGGAGGGGGAGGGGGCATAGATAAATACATAAACACGAATTGGGGGAGGGGAGGGAGGAGGGGGGGGGGAGGGAGGGGGGGGGAGGAGGGGGGGGGGAGGGGA